>CM019065.1:371940144-371945144 GCA_009667805.1 Leptobrachium leishanense
AGATTCTACTAAGCGGAAGCTTTAACAATCCCGATTTTCTCATCGAAAATTATCCATAAACACATGTGTACACAGACCTGGGATCCGTACGGCAGGTGGAAGCTGCGTGAGGCGTATGTGACCTTGAGCGGTAGGTTTCAAGTCCCATTATACACATAGGGAGTGTATTTTACAAACCTGATAATTGATATTCACATCAAATGCTCTTGGTAAAGATGACTGCTTTCAGACAGATTAACAGGTCATCACACACTGTACGGTACCGGCTTTCCTTTTTTTCTCTCTCTCTCTCTCTCTCTTTCCTCCCTGGTTTCCAAATTCCCAGAGGATACGCACTCGACATATTCACTTTTGGGCTTCCGCTGTTCATAATATTGAAATTAATAAGATGCAGAGTAGATAAAGGTGGAAGATATAAACTCGTTTCGCAAATACCTGTTTGTTGTTTTTTTTTTTAAAAAAAAACGTTTGTTCCTAAATATTGGAATTTACGTATAAAACAAATAATAAAAAAGACACAAACATGGAATGCAGAAGTGACAAATGTCACCGAGCATTACGCCGAGAACGCTAGCCTGATTCTGTCATTTTGTTTGTTTATATATTTTAAGTCTTTTAACCTTTAAGAAAGAATAGGACAGGTATTACAAACATCAACACTTTATTCTAGAACGGAACAAAATGTTTATGCACGGCGTCAGCAAAGAGGGACCCGATTGAAACACAATAAATTATAAAAGACTTTAAATTTGCTTTTACCAAGCGATGTTCATTTAGGGTCTCATTCTCCTTTTTTTTTCCGCCCTGAATCCCGTTGCATTCTATGTGGCAATGCAATGGTTAAGACACAGAATAAGCATTAACATTTTATGATACTTACACTGATATATGCCTTGTTATGGAGTTTAATCCATTGATTTTATCACAGTATGTTTTAATTACGCATTCCCTTATAGACTGTTTTCTTTTTTTTTGGGGGGGGGAGTATCACCTTACATGTCACCCTAGGCCCAATCAGTACTCCATGAGTTAAAAGAGGTCACCGGAAGAACCTCAAAATATTCCTTTGTATGTTTTTCGGATGAAGGATTAAGGTGTTGTGAGATACCAGTGTTTGCTGATTTAGAAGAATGTGCGGCCTGTGTTACTTAATGTGGTCTGCATAAGTGTACGGAACATTATACAAAATATTTCCGTTTCTCTGTGTGTCTTTCCGTTGATCTATCTTAATATGTGAGTGTGTGTGAGTATGTACGTGTGCCTGAAAGATGTGTGTATATGTGTATGTGTGCGAGTGACAGTGTGTACGTGTGCGAGGGGCAGTGTGTATGTGTGCCTGAGAGTGCCATACTGTCTGCCATACCAATTAATATGCTATATCGCTCTGTATTTCCACACGCCGCACTCTGATCTGCTGTTTCCACTTGTGTAGTGGTTAAAACATTTCCTTATATTTACTTCAGTATTTATTTTACATCCAATACCTTTCTCTTATGTTTTATATCCTTTTATTTAATTTTTTGCACTGATGTCCTGGTCAGATGGCAAACACCCCCCCCCCTCCCCATGCACGGTATCTGATATCGATTAAATGGCTTGAATTTGCATAAAATAACATTGTTGCATTATCGCTTTTTTTTTTTAAACTTTCTTAACTAATACTACGCTATAAGTTTTTATTTATTACACGGCCAATCGAGGTTTACATATGCCTGCTTATTGAGGTGCTTTAATTCTGCGGGTAACTTTAATGACCTGATGTATTTACATACCCCAGATTCATAAAAATTCAACTGTTTACATTTAATAACGTGTGTTTGTTTATCTTGGTTATATTTTCTATTAACTGTAGTATTCTGGTTATCCCAACCAAGGCAAGCAATGGTGTCGTTTCGCTATAGGCCCGTTCCGTTTCCTTACGTTTCAGTTTAAAGCAATTTCGGTGTCTATGAGGGGTGCGGTTAGACACCCCACTTCCATCTTTTTACCTGCATGTGTCAATCAAAGACTTAGATATGTTTCTACATATGGAAATGGTTCCTGTGTGGCTTCTGTTGCTAATTTGTTTTACGGTTGTTTATAAATATCCCATGCGCAATTCTTTAACTTGTTTTATTTTCAATCGAACATTCTATACGTCCGTATCTGCTGCAACACAGAGTAAAAGTCAGACATTAAAAAAGAATAATAATAATAATAAGTCAGACCCCCCTTCAATCCCCCCCCCCCAATAGAAAAACTTGTTCCACTAAACAGAAAGAATGTGTGGTATGCCTCAACATCGCTTCCTTTTGTTTAGGTAAGTTTGGCTGTATATAGAATGTCTGTGTATTACATTACAGTGGAAACATTGCTCTATAGAGAACAGAGATGTAAAACCTGTGATCACTTAAAAAAAAAAAAAAAAAGTACATACTTCACATTGAAGAATTTCACACCCAAATAATCCATACCTCCGCAGGAAAAAAATAAATAAAACAAACAAGCCTCGCGTCGGGCCGCTACCCTATCATAAAGTGAACAGGTCTAATTGAGCTACGGCTTTCTATCCTGCTATTTGTACAAATAAAAAATAAAAAAAAGCAAAAAAAACAAAACATTAAAAGCCACATCTTGATTAAAAATAAACACAAAAGCACTGTTGTGACTATAACAGGGAGTCGTATACTAATTTATATAATAAGTGGTTGTGCACGCTTTATTCAAGATTATGGCTGCAAGAAATGGCATGAATTGCTGGGTGTGTTTAATGCTGGATTATAGCAATTTGAAACATGTCAAACACATGGCTAACGCCTCATGCTTCACTCATTCTTGCGTAAACCTGCATAGCCACCATCCATTATACCCTTGGTAACAACACAATTCTGCAAGTAAATATTGTTACACTAAGTAACCTTTCAATTCAGGTTGTTTAGGAAGAGAAAATGCAATCTTGTGCAGTCACTTCCAGTGTCAGTTTAATGTTTCAAGAGGGAAGCGATGTAGAGAATAAAGTGTCTTGAGTGCCCCTTGCTTTTTTATTTTTTTTAAAGTATAAGTAATATTGCTCGTTTTTTTTTTATCACTCTTTAAGTTCTTTTCCTTTTTTTCTGTGTTACTCCACTCGATTGTATTAGTGTCATTTTTTGACCGTGATTTCTGATTCGTCCCGGAAAAAATCCCAATGGGAAGTATCTGTTTTCGGCACGTCGATTTGCAGATCGGCCCGTTGGGTAGCCTATCAGTTTGCCATAAATAAAAAAAAAATAATAATCATGAGAAGAAGAAGAAGTATTGAAAACGGGTTCAGATTTCTCAACGAGGATATTTTCCCAGACATTCTAAGCCTCCTTTTCCGTCGTCCCGTCTTCCACTTCCACCTGCGCTCTCTTTTTTGTTGTTGTAACGGAACCTCCGCCTTTCCATGACTTAAGTGTGACCGCGAGGTTAGACTGTAATGCTAATAGTCCGAGCAATTAAATATACCTCCGTTCTGCTCAAATTGTGATATTTAGAGATCCTGCAGGTCCGCATTCCGGACATTTCTTTTATCTCCACTTTTCCGTAGGATTCGCCGATCCGTTGTTCATTTTCGATGATTTTGTAAAAAAACGCAACATATTTAAAGGTTTTTTTATTAAAATCTTACAAATAAGACGAGATTATCACTATTTTTTTAAAAAAAATAAAAACTCACGACTTACTTAATTATATTCACGATGAAATACTGAGATGGCAAATGCACCTGTCAACTTATGCCGCCATATTTAGGTAACGTCTTTTTCTTAACGATGGGACGTCCGGATTTCTAACTACTTTCCCGACGGCTAGATATTTTTAAAAACGGTGGAGTTGCAATGCCCCCTCCTCCTTTATTTTTGAAGTGCAACTCCCATAGTTCCGTGTCAATCAGAACATCCTCAGAGTTCTGGTCCATCTGGGTGGAGATGCTGATTGACACCGCCGCAGTGGAAGGGACCTCTTTAAATCTACACTGAGCACTCGACAAGGCTCTGCAAACCACAGGCCATTAACTCCTGGTCAATGTAACATTTTCATTTCTTTAGGAATAATCTATTATTCACTGTACATTGGACCAGACACTTCTACACTGACCAGTAAATTAAACCTTCCGAGACCCCCAAATTGACATTTCCATGGGAATAAATACAAGCATTTCATAATATTTTGGAATATTTTGACTTTTTTTGATTGTAGTAAAACTCGTCTATCTATGTTGTTGTTGCATGTTGTAATCTTATATATGACTTTAGTAGATTTGTATGATTTTATTTCCTCGTACTTTCCTTGAAAGGGTGAGACGTTTGTGTGTCTGTGTGTGTGTGTGTCTGCGCGTGTGTGTGCCTACAAATGGATGCATATTCCTATGCTTCAGAAGAAGCTACATTAGAATTTTCAAACATCAAGTGAGGGAAATCAGACACAATTTACTGAATATTTTAAACATTGTGCATGTAAAATTTATACCTAATTTGAATACTTATTAGCCGACCTAATCTCGCGGAGAAAAAAAAGAAGAAAGAAAGAAAAGGAGGCCGGTAGCTTTGTATTTTATTTTTTTTTTGTCTCGTAAAATTCATTGCGTGCGTCACGTTTTCCATGAGTTATATATTTTTTTCTCCTCAGTTAATCTTTAACCGCGCTGTTTAACCAGGTCTGTTTGTTCATAAACATTGTTTACTGTAGTCATGGCAGTCAAAACGCTCTTCTTCTCTATGGCTCGTCTAACGTCCGAATTGCGTTTCCAATGTTGCGTTATTGGCCAGTGTTTGGAAAACTCATCGAGTTTTTGGGATGAAACTGCTATCTTGTATATTTTGTGGTCAGACTTTATTGACAGGTGGTGGCCTCGCACCAGGTAGCAACCGCTGTTTACCTGCAACGACGGCGGAATTTTAGTTTTGTTGATGTTATGATTTCGGAAACGTATAACTCGATACGTCGTTGCATTGGCCAATGGCCATAGTGGTGGACGCGGAACCTACACGCATGCTTGT
>CM019065.1:371947644-371952644 GCA_009667805.1 Leptobrachium leishanense
GAACATTAACTAAATTTAATTTATTGCCGTCACTGGAAAAAATAAAGTGGATAACATTGAAACTGTGATTGTGAATTTCTGTTTTGGAATTTCCAACTTGCCGTAGAATTAAAAATAAAATAGTATTAATGTACATAGTTTTGTACCGTCGAAGGAGCGAGATACACCGGCTTAATTCCAAATATTGACCTTACTTTAAAATATAATATTCTAGTCCCACGCCAACATTGTCTCATGTGCGCATATTTTTCAGTTGGTGTCTGATCCAGTTGTCTTACATTATTACTGTAATAATAATAGTGAAAAAATCTCAGTTTTTCACTTTTTTCTGCATATTTCACCAATTTAGGAAACATAAAAGGTGTAACTTTTTTAACGAGGGTTTTACATATGCAAACACTTCATGAAAACAATGTGCGTCACGAGCTGTGACGTGCAGGGGGGCTTATTAGCATAGAGGGGGAGATCGTTAACAATATTTCTGTCTTAATTATTTAATTTTTCCTACAGAATAACACCCCAAACGATATATGTAATTTTATTTTTGCACTATTTTATAGACCTCTTTTTATTTTTCTTCTTTTTTTTTTTTTTAGTTTTTTGCTATTTTTTTTTTTTTTACATTTTTGCACTATTTTATAGACCTCTTTTTATTTTTTTTTATTTTTGCTATTTTTATTTTTTGTGGTGTAGGTCATTTTCTGACTTGTTCTATGTGTTTACACACACATTTTTATTTTCAGATCATATCCCCATCCCCTACACACACACACACACACACACGCACCACTATCACCATAACGATGTGACTTACAGTTTTAACGCTCCATTAATTCGATGCCATATATTTACTGAACGATTCCAATTTTCTAGTTGCAAGGGCCTGCCACCTCTGGAAACGTTATCCTAAATTATACTTTAAAAGTATGCGGGGCAATATTATTTTAGCTCGAGTGGCGTAAGCGAGGGATTTGGTCGTCCGGGTGTAAGCGGAGGGATAAAAAAAAAATAACATACGCTTTTGACACGTTGTGCCGTAGAACGCTAGAAATAACCATTGTAAACGTTGCTTAAATATACAAAATCAACACAAATTCCATCATTTCCATATATATATATATTTTTTTAAATGGCTCCATTAGCTGTTTTAGTGGAAATTACACATATTCCTCTATGATTAATAAATGACCTGTCTGCCACTCCGTTCAGGATGTGTGCATGGCATCAAGCTATTTAATTATTTTTTTTTGCTAACCTTTTGGAAGTGTTAGGGGGTTTGACAGCTGTATCGTTACTGTCCCTGGGTGGGTTTAAATATATAGATTACATTGAAATTGTCCGAGGGGAGGCTAGTCTATTGAATGGACTCTTTAAACACTTATAATACATTATAATAAACCAAATTTATACAGGTCGACCTGATTAACAACATTGCTGTGACCCTTTAAGGGGTGAAGAAGATGTCTGACCTATATAGCTTAGTTTTACCTGTCTGTATGTATTTACCTATAGCCCATCCCTCTATCTGTATTTATCTATATCGATCTAACCACCTATCTCATCATCTCTCTGTATGTATCTATAGCTATCCCTCTATCTGTATGTCTTCCTGTCTGTCTGTCTCTCTACCTATCTGTATTTATATATATATCCACCAAACCCTCTGTCTATCTGGATTTCTTTATATCTGTCTATCCACCCAACTCTCTCTGTCTGCCTTTCGCTCTATGTATATATCTTTCTGTCTATATATCTATACATGTCACTATCTATTCATCCATCTATCTATACATTTATCACTATCTATTGCTATCTAGGTAGCTACCCATTTCTTTCTCTCTCTTTCGCTTTCTCTCTCTTTCGCTTTCTTTCTTTCACTTTCTCTCTCTCTCTTTTAGTCATCTCACTTTAATTCTCTTTCTTTCTCTCTCTTTCTTTAGTTCTCTTTCTCTTTAGTTCTCTTCCTTTTTCTCTTTATTTTGCTCTTCTCTTTCTCCCTCTCCTTTCTCTCCTTCTTTCTCTCCTTCTTTCTCGCTCTTTCTTTAGTTCTCTTTCTCACTCTCTCGTTCTCTTTAGTTCTCTTCCTTTTTCTCTTTATTTTGCTCTTCTCTTTCTCCCTCTCCTTTCTCTCCTTCTTTCTCTCCTTCTTTCTCTCTCTTTCTTTAGTTCTCTTTCTCACTCTCTCGTTCTCTTTAGTTCTCTTTCTTTTTCTCTTTATTTTGCTCTTCTTCTCTTTCTCTCTCTCTTTATTTCTCACCTTCTTTCTCTTTCTTTAGTTTTCTTTCTCTCGCTCTCTTTCTCCTTAGTTCTTTCTTTTTTCTCTTTATTTTGCTCTTCTTCTCTTTCTCTCTTTATTTCTCTCTTTCTTTCACTACTTCTTTCTCTTTCTTTAGTTCTTTCTCTCTCTCTCTCTTTCTCTTTCTCCTTAGTTCTTTCTTTTTTCTCTTTATTTTGCTCTTCTTCTCTTTCTTTCTCTCTTTCTTTCTCTACTTCTTTCTCTTTCTTTAGTTCTCTTTCTCTCTCTCTTTCTCTTTAGTTCTTTCTTTTTCTCTTTATTTTGCTCTTCTCTTTCTCTCTCTTTAGTTCTCTTTCTTTCTCTCTTTATTTTGCTCTTCTTCTCTTTCTCTCATTCTCTTTCTTTCTCTCTCTCTTTAGTTCTCTTTCTTTTTCTCTTTATTTTGCTCTTCTTCTCTTTCTCTCTCTCTTTATTTCTCACCTTCTTTCTCTTCTTTAGTTCTCTTTCTCTCTCTCTCTTTCTCCTTAGTTCTTTCTTTTTCTCTTTATTTTGCTCTTCTTCTCTTCTCTCTTTATTTCTCTCTTTCTTTCACTACTTCTTTCTCTTTCTTTAGTTCTTTCTCTCTCTCTCTCTTTCTCTTTCTCCTTAGTTCTTTCTTTTTCTCTTTATTTTGCTCTTCTTCTCTTTCTTTTTCTCTTTATTTTGCTCTTCTTCTCTCTCTCTTTAGTTCTCTTTCTCTCTCTCTTTCTCTTTAGTTCTTTCTTTTTCTCTTTATTTTGCTCTTCTCTTTCTCTCTCTTTAGTTCTCTTTCTTTCTCTCTTTATTTTGCTCTTCTTCTCTTTCTCTCATTCTCTTTCTTTCTCTCTCTCTTTAGTTCTCTTTCTCTCTCTCTCTTTCTCTTTAGTTCTTTCTTTCTTTTTCTCTTTATTTTGCTCTTCTCTTTCTCTTCAGTTCTCTCTCTTTCTTTCTCTCTCTCTTTCTTTATCTCTGTTTCTTTCTATCATTCTCTCTCTTTAGTTCTCTTTCTCTCTCGTTCTCTTTAGTTCTCTTTTTCTCTATTTTGCTCTTCTTTTTCTCTCTCTCTTTCTCTTTCTCTCTTTAGTTCTCTTTCTCTCTCTCTCTCTCTCACTCTTTCTCTTTAGTTCTCTTTCTTTTTCTCTTTATTTTGCTCTTCTCTCTCTCTCATTCTCTTTCTTTCTCTCTCTCGTTCTCTTTAGTTCTCTTTCTTTCTGTCTTTATTTTGCTCTTCTTCTCTTTCTCTCTCTCATTCTCTTTCTTTCTCTCTTTAGTTCTCTTTCTTTTTCTCTTTATTTTGCTCTTCTTTTTCTCTCTCTCTTTCTCTTTCCTTCTCTCACTCTCTTTCTCTTTCTTTAGTTCTCTTTCTCTCTTTCTCTCTCTTGTTCTCTTTAGTACTCTCTTTTTTCTCTTTATTTTGCTCTTCTTCTCTTTCTCTCTTTCTTTCTTTCTTTCTTTCTTTCTTTCTTTCTATCTCTCTTCATATTAACTACCTAGTTATTTTAAGACATAACAAAATTTATCAAAATATGCAAAATTTCACAAACTATCCTTTTCCTCCATCACTGTACTTACCTATTCCCCAACAATACAAAATCCTGCTTATTGCCAGATATATATCACGATAAACTTTTATAATCAGAAAGTATACTCGTCCCCCGTCCCTTATCCCCCCCCCCCGTGCAGGGTCCACAGGCTTGGACATTAAACTGTACGTATGTGATCCATCAGTCTCAGCACATTCGTTTCATTATTTCTTTATGGTAAGCGCCCTCCAGATAATTATTCAAAGAAAGATTCTGTTCTGCCCTTGTTAATGCTGTTCTTCAAACGAATTTTTCATAATCTGTTAAAACCGGTATTAAGCAATGAAAATCTAAGTGAGAATAACATATTTCTGCTGTTGTTTTTGATTAAAAGCATTGATCAAATTATTCTGCATTAGACGTGGAATTTTATTTTGATATTAGAATGGGGGAAAAAATTAATTGTTTGTGTCACCAGGGTCAAAATACTTCCTAAAAAACTTGATTGCTTTACTGGATGGGTTTGAGCTTGCATTTTGAGTATTCATTAAGTTGCTTCTGCTGAGATAATCCTTTCCAATGTTTTACGTGCGTCTATGCAAAGGTGTCTCAGGTAATTGTGTTAAAACGTATCCTCTTTTTCTCTGCCTTATCATAAATAATTACATTATTTCCTTTTAAATTTCGAGACATTCTAAAGGGAAAAAGTAAAAATGGAGCAAATGTGCTTTTTTTTGCCATTTTCAGGTATTCTTAATAAATACGCAAACTATATTATAAATGTGTATCAGCGATTTATCACTTTTTTTTAATAAGGCGCACGCTTATAAACCCGTTTTGTTCTGCATCTCATTGGGGATGTATGGCATATATACTGTGTATATAATATATATATGTATATGTGTGTGTATAGAGCATGAATCCTATTCTTCAGAGCTGTATCAGGAATGAGTGATGGAATATACATGTGTGTAAATATATTTAATTAAACCGAAGAATACTCTCAGAACTAGAAAATCGTCATTGTAAATTTTGCTCACAATGGTCATATTTGGAAAAAACAAGCCAGTAATAGTGTTCATGTGTGATTCTTCATTATGAGTTGGTGCATTTTTGTGTGTTTCTATGTATGCGTTTGCATGTCAGTATGTTTTTTGCTTGTGTATGTGCACGTATGTGTAGGTATGTGAGTGTAAAGAGAATGCAATGCTGTCTGGTTTTGT
>CM019065.1:371957644-372077644 GCA_009667805.1 Leptobrachium leishanense
GGTATTTTCCGTACTTGACTTACCCAGAGCTGCAAGCCGTTGGTAATTGGCTCTTTCGGCAGGGAAATCGAGAAAATCGCATTCAAACTCTCAATTTTAAATGTAGCCTTGGTTTAGCATCAAAAACCTAAGGATAACACTAACCCTAAAAATATCCCTGACCTTAAAAGCAACCCTAAACATCATGGACACCAGGAGTTACTTTTAGGGTTAGGGTTCCCATTAGGGTTAAGGCTTTTATCAGAGGTTAACAAGAGACAATTTCGGGAAGCAAATGTGCGTTGTTTTTTTTGGGGGGGGTTTGGGCTTATTACTGCCTTGAATGTTATTTTTCTGTAAAAGGGGACTCTTTTGGAACTTGGCTGTTTCCTCCTCCTTTTTAGTGAATAGTCGATATATTTATTTAAAAAAACTTTAATACTTTTGTCAATATGACAGCCGGTGGAAAGAAATCCAGCCCTAAGGTTGGTTAAGCATCAGGTCACTTCAAGTCCTAATTTAGAATTTCAAAATCCAGCTACTCAGACGTCTACAATTCCCAAAATTCCTTGAATACGATAGCCAGGTTGTAGTTCAGAACCATTCGTCGGGCCAGAGTTTGAGATCCCTGGTCTGTGTGGTTATGTCCAAAAAATGCCTACATACATAACTGTGATATATTGTGTACGGGACCGGTTGACCATGATGTACACTTCCAATTACATACTGGAACTTAGATGAGGTGATGACTTGCTCTTTGCGTTTCATCGCGAGGTCGGTCTTGATTGGCTCGCAGCAGACATTTGCACTGTGTCAGTTATAAAAAGTAAATTAAAAGTTCGCAGTGATCTTCCTTGAACAAAAAAACCCACTAAAAACCAATAATAAAGCAGATTTTTGAATTGGAAGCCATTGCTTCCCCGTTCATCCTTCCACCGTATCCCGTTAGCAGACACACCCGGCAGCCTATGTAGCCTGCGCAACGTTTATTGTATTTGTCAGGTGTTTAGGAGGCCGTTGGGAGTTTTAATTAATGTCAGTTAGGAAGATACATTGTTCATTGGGAAGCAGCTTGCCAAGTTCTTCATTTTCCTATAATCCAGATAGTCTGCGGTCTTCGGGGAAATATTCAGAATTAAAAGTTACACTGCATGCTGTTGTCTTTACAACATCCAGCTCATCAAGCAAAACTCTCATGCAAATTTTAATTTGCCCTTGAGCATAATTTAGAAACCATAATCATTGAGGTTTTACACAGCAGTGATAGGGAAAAGGGAGACTGGATTCATTTTATACGTTCCTCTTCAAACACCCTCATTACTTTTAATATGGCGCAAACTGAGACGCCGCTACAGCAGCACACATGAAACACGGTGTATTTACGCATGTGATTATTGCTGCCGGATGGCATTTCGTGATGTTATTTATTTATTTTTTATCTCCAACAAATTGTAAATAGAACTGTCTACGGTACTTGCGTACCTTTCAACCTTATTCTTTTTTACTTTTTTATATATATATATAATTTTTTTTTTACTATGTTAAGCGACCTGCCCTTTAATTTGAACAAAAAAAATCTTCTGAGTTTACTTTGTATTGTTTTCATTACTCCCCGAAGAAGAGCGCACTTGGCTTGACATATAGAGTTGTCGTCTAGCACATGATGACACTAAAGATATATGATATGACTGACAGTGTAGCTGATACGCGTTGTCTTCCCCAGACAAAACAGATGGTATTGTTCTATTATCATCCACAGTTATTTTAATGTACTGTGTCCATCTGTGTTAAGATATATTACATGGTTCCATGGAATTTACAGTTCACTCCTGCACTAACTCGATTTCACTGTTTGGTCTCCGGAGATTTTGTAAAATGTCAAGCTGTAGCTTGACAAAAAAAAAAAATACATATATATATATATATAAAAAAGGAAGAAAAAAAAAAAGAAAAGTGAAATCTACTGGAAACTAACAGGGTTATTCAAAGAGAATCGAAAAGTCACCGCACGTTCGGGGACTTTTCGTTCTCTTCAATTCGGTGCGATTCGGCAATCCCATTTCGGCGACCCTGCGGTGTATTCAGCAAGCACCACAGGGCCGTTGAAGTGCAGGAAAAAGCTGCCGCAACCCTGCTGAAATCTCACCGCAAAACCGGGCAAATGCACGCCAAAAACCCGCAAAAATATCTGCATTAACCCCACCGAAAACGCCGGAAAAACCCAAGCAGGAGCCGATCACACGCAGAGCAGCCGCCGGAAAAACCCGACACCGCAGACGAATGGAGTGAAGAAAAAAAAAAAAACAGTACGCTTGAATGTTTGAAAAGTGAAACGCTGTTTGCAAAGAAACTAATGTCTGAAATTTACATATCAGGTCCAAGGAATGATAATAAAAAGGGCTGTTACAGAAAAAAAAACCTTTAAAAAAAATTAAAAAACAAGTCCTGAAAAATGCTTAAATTATCCCCAAAAAAAATCTATAAATAAAGAAACTCTTTACTGCAGAATATTATAATAAACGGTTTATTAGATATTGAATTAAAATAGGGATATTTTTAAACATTGAAGCCTATAGGATTCGCCTAAATAAACCTGACGAATGAAGCAACCGATTGGCAGGGCATTTCGGCAACTTTTCACTGCTGCTTTTTGTTCTCTGAATAGACGAAGCTATGAGGATTCACTGCCCTCGAACAGGCACCGAACAGGCACCGTATGTGCAGGCAATTCGCCAACATTTGGCGAACTGCCTGCTCTCTGGATAGCCGAATGGCCAAGAAAGGTAACCGAACGCTGATTTTCAGCGTTCGGTTCCTTTTTGGCAGCCATGCGGATCTCTTTGAATAACCCTGTAATACTTGTGACCATTTTATGGCTGATGTCTTTATGTGGTGGTTTAAAAAGAAAAAGAACATTAAAACACAACCGGTACCGTAGAGGGGGGGGAGGAAAAGAGAAGAGTCTAAAAAAAGGAAAAGATAACAGAAAAGAAGAAAAAACATAGGGTTTTTAGTTCAGCAGATAATTAAAAACTATGAAAACAGACTAGAATTCAGGTATAGAGGCAGATGTGCAGATTAGTGTATGGGTTGTGTTACCTTACTCAACAAAAAGTGCTTTCAAAGTGGTGTTTGCTCTTCCGGTAAACAGCAGTCTGTGATCCATCCATTTGCCCTCTAATTGATTGCCTCGGTGGACTTCAAATGGGTGGACTTGCCCGTCTCCCACCATGAAATCTTTCAAATTTACATTTAAGGAGAAGGTTCAGCTGTGTTACTTTTGTCTCTAGGGGACGGCAGGTTTCTGAGGTATGTCACTTTGGAAGTTATCAGTCAAGCATATCAATTCAGGAGAAAAACACCACAGCGAAAATAGGCAGTTTTGACTTGGCTTCTTGGAAGTATTCAAGGAGAACTTTTTACACCACTTTCCGATTCCCTTTTTAACCCCTTAGTGACCGGGCGGTTTTATACAAATCCGTCCTTTAGTGACCGCTGCTGTTTCTAAGTTTCTGCGCTGTTCGTGTTTAGGTCAAATTTTCCTCTTACTCGTTTATGCAACCCACACATATTTTACACCGTTTTTCCCGCCATTAAATGGACTTTCTAAAAATACCATTATTTCCATCATATCAAATAATCTACTGTAAAAAAAAATATGAAATATGATGAAAAAATGGTAAAGACACGCTTTTTCATACTTTAATCCCCAAAATCTACAACCACCAAAAAAGACCCCGGCTAAATAGTTTCAGAATTTTGTCCTGAGAATAGAAATACCCAATTTTTACATGTTTTTGCTTTTTAACCCCTTCATTGCTGAGCCAGTTCACCTATGTGCTGTGAGCTCATTCTGACTGTTTTATGCTCATTATTTTAGATGACAGCCTAGGTCCTATTTAACTAAACCCCCCCAGACAAAAAAATTTTAAGAAAAAAACACTTTTTTTTTATTATTTTTTTATGTTTAGCTTTTTATTACAAAGAACCTAGTCATGTTTGGTATCATTGGAAAGACCATGATCAGGCCTTTCCAATGATGTCCAGCATGACCCTCTAGCTGTCCCTTGGCAGCTAGGGGGTTAACTGGCCCACTGACATTCCTACACATATGGTGGGGATGCCAGTGGGTGGGGGGTGACCAGGAGGCTTGGCTGACATCCACGATGTCAGCCCCCTCCAGGTTTGAGTCACGATTTGGCGCAAATTTGTGCTGAATCACGATCCGGCAGCGAAATTGTTAATGCTGTATACTGCTGAAAAGGGGTGACTCTCCCCGTTCCAGCAGTGCAACTTGCAGCGCTCTAGCTTCAACGGTTGGGGAGATAGAGGGCTCCGAAGGAGCCACCCCTCCCCTCCATTGATTTCAATGGGGGTGCCTGCTGATGACGTCACCATGCAATTTATTTTACAACATGGAACTATTTAAGAAGGGAGTTCATTTGAAAAAGATACAGCTCTTGAGGAAGTCGCTTTAAGGCTAGGGTCAGACGAACGCATTTTTCACGTTGCCCGTGAAAAAGTGCGTTCGAACGAACGTACGTATTTTTTCCCGGAATACGCGATAGCGGTCATACGATGCGCCGTTTCGTCCGTGATTTTGTACGGATCATCAATAAAACACTTTTTGTGTCTGGACGTTATGTTAGCCGGACATTAGCAGCGTCTGACTTCTCCTAATCACACACACACGCTGCTATGCGGCCGCAGCGCACTCTGTACGTCAGTACTAGCGGTTTGACTTTCTCGAAAAAATGCGTTCGTTGGCCACTTGCGTTGCACGGACGAACTTTCGTGCGGCCGTTCGTTGTATGTTCCCCGGCATTGGACGTCATTTGCTGCTAGCACGGCCGTGATTTTGTGCGGCTAAACGCACGTAAAAAATGCGTTCGTCTGACCCTAGCCTTATTTGTTAGCCGAAACGCGTCGAGCGTATCTGATCTACAACCTTCCTGGACACCCAAGAAGTTGCTGAACCACGACTTTCATGGTTCTCTGTCCATTTGTTGTACTTGGACATTTAAGGGAAATGTGGGCAATCAATACCTAGAGGGGGAGGGGGAGCCTTGGTTTTTCAGATGTTTTGGTATTGCATTTCCCATGAGGCTCAGCCAGTTTAATACCAGTGAGTCATGGGAGATGTGACGAGGGGTGGCTTCCTCTCTAGCTGCAGCAGTCACATGAACAGGGAGAGTTAGGGTCACGTAACTTGGTGATCATCCAGCCAAATCCATTGGCTCTCAATGCGAGTGCAATGACAGGCATTGGCTAGAGGCAGGAATGAACAACTGCTCAATCCATTTCATTTCAGAAAGCCAGATTGTTAGGAATGGCACTGGGGTGGAACCACAGGTATAGGGGTGTCTGAGCTCAAGATGCAGGAATACCCTCACTGAATAGATGGAGGAGGACAAACCGATATAGGGGAGATCCAGGCGAAGGTACAAAGGGGTAATCCAAGGTAGAATGGTCAAGGGGTGATTCGAGGTCAAAGGGTTGGCGAAGTATAGTTGTCGGTGGGCAAGCAGAGGGTCTGGTACACGGTAAAGCATAGGAAGTATAGAACAGGTCTGCACACTATCAGGTTTTGACTCTAATGCTGAGCCAAGGTAGAGAGGGCTGGAGGAAACCTTTATTTCTGACAGGGGTGTGGTGTGTCGGAGGCAATGATTTGAGTATGGGCAGCACTTTTTGTGTGTTGCCTGGATTCAGGATGCAGGCACGTTACAGTCAGCAATGGGGCTCCTGACACAGATCAGCGCTCACTGATCTGAAAATTGTGGCTGGAACAAATCTCCCACACTCTGATTGGCTGAATTGGTAGAAGAAGGGACTACATTCAGATGACTGTGACCATTTAAATAGTGTTGTGCCTTGAGCAGGGATGGACTGACAACTCATTGGGCCCCCTGGCAATTAGAGATCATTAGCCTCCATTGTGCTTTTCCTCATGCAAGCGGTATAGGGGCCCAGTTGAAAAGGCAGAGCCACCCAAGCTTTAGGGGGCCCTCATGGAACCCCCCCTTTGGCCAGGGCCCTCAGGCAGTGTCTGATTGCCCAAGTGGCCAGTCCACCCCTGGCCTTGAGTGTCCCTTTAACGTAGCATCTACCATAGAAAATTATGAGAAAGTAATAAAACTCCTGTTTCGTCATTTATGTAAATGATGTTCTTTTGAAATATGTCTTTTGTTTTAGTGACCTCTGACTCATGGTAACAGATCTTCAGGGAGAAGTTTGTGCACAATCTCCCAATCTATACCCTGTGTGGACGCTATCCGATCTCACTATAACTTTATTGATAGGCTTAAATCTACCCAATATCCTCTTTGCAACCTTTTCATTGAACAATATGTAAACATTTAAAGATGGTTGTTCTGAAAATATCTCGGACTATTCCTATTTATTTCCTGTGCCTGTTGGTGGCATTGGAAGTATTGATAAAGCAGAAATGTATTTTGATAAATGTCTGGTACTGAAGGTGCAAAGGTGTCAGGCAGTGGTGTATTTTTAGTACGGAGGTAGACCTTGCAAGAATTAAAAAAATCTGTTTAATTGGGACAATGTAAGCACTGCTTTCAGGCAGCTCTTGCACATAAAAAGCCCTGTTAATTACTTAAACACATTTTCGATAGAGTACATTATGAGTGACGCATGTCACAGTTAAGAGCATTGTTTTAAATGACTACTAGACATGTGCATTTGTTTTAGTACTAAAACGATTTAGTCCGAATTTTGGGATAATTTAGTTTTAGTATGACTCAAGAGAAAGAGAAACGAAACTGCTCGTTGCAAAAAACGAAAGAAACAAAAGGAAAATGCATTATATTTTAGTTTCAGTTCTTGTTGTAATATTACATTGATTGCAGGAGACCAGCAATGATATACAGTATGATGATTATACAGAGAGGTGTATTAATGCAGGAGGATGTTATATACATTATACAGAGAGAGGTATTAAAGCAGGAGGATGTTCTATACATTATACAGAGAGGAACATTTTTTTTAGCCCTTTAAATCCAGCGGCTGGGAGCGCTGAGATTGGCTGTGTCACATTCAGTCTCAGTGGCGGTACCCGGCATGTGCCGAATAAGGTCCAAGTACAGGAAAAGCCCCTATAAGCAGAGATGCATATGTATATGAACACAGAAGAACTGGGGACCTCTGCACGGCTATACCAAAGAGCCCTATGCTGATAGATCGGTCCTTAGAGTGGCCGAATCTGCTCTAATGGAAAAAGGTTACCTAGTAGCCGTGCAGAGTCCTGGGGAGAACACAGATACCAGAAGGAGTTATACTCCACAACTAGCAGGGAAGGACTTCAATCACAAAACCCGTGGTCAGCAGGGACACACAACAAAACAACTAGATGCCCTGCGACTAGGAAATAAAATGTATACAAGAGACCTAGGGACGGTAGATGAATTCACTAGACAGGAGGGCAGACCTCAAGACAGAAACATATAAACAAAACAGCCAAGGATGATCCAAGAGAGTAGTCAGTAAGGAAGCCAGAAGTCAAAACCAGAATGTTTACCTTATACCTGAAGTGGAGATACACAAGTCGAAAATCCGTTAGCCAAGCCAGAGGGTTAAAACCATGAGATCCGTTAGAACGTGAAACTAGAACGAGGAGAAAACACTGAAACTAATAACATGGAAAAACACTGGACATGAATTGGAACCTAGGCTAACTAAAGACACCATGGACAGATCAAAGAAATAGGGTAAACAATAAACATAAACTTAATCAGACAGAATAGCGGGGAGCTCTCAGGAACAAAACTAAGTGACTGCAGTGAACCAGATGCAAGAACATTGTGATATGGGCCCATGGCTTTATATAGGGAAGTAATCAGCCCATATCACCAACAGAAGCTAAACGAGCAACTAAACAAGCAGACAATTAACCCCTGAGCTGCATCCCAGGGAAAGCAGCATAGTCAAACAAATAGAAACCAGGACAAAGAATACAGAGGGCAGGGGGACAGGGCTATAACATGGAAAACGTGACAGGCTGCTTGTTACATTATCTCTCAGTACAATGTATCAGGCTCAGCTGTTACAGTAAGTGACTGCTGCTCATCACAGCGCTCAGAGTTTCAGTAAAACAAGGAAATAATATTGTTATAACCTCTTATATATAAAAATATTATTTACTAGTTTTACTGAAACTCTGAGCTCTGTGATGATGAGCAGCAGTTACTGTAACAGCTTTGCCTGACACATTGTGCTGAGAGTGAGAGATACTGTAACTAATCCATTCATCCAAAACAAAATTTTGTGCTGTGCTCATGTCTAATGACTACAGTTTAATCTATTTTTCCCCCTTTATTTATAAAAGGTAACCCACAATGCTAACGTAATCAATAGATTCTATAATACATTATGTTATAGAATGTGACCAATAGGCAGATGATAAGCTAGCTAAGTACACATTTTAGGCTATACTACTTCTACTGAAAAATATTCAATATATCCAATATAAAAACACACCTCATTTAATGCTGGCGTCTAGAGGACAAATAATATTTCAATGTTTTACTATTTATTTTAAAGAATTTTACAGACAGCGCTTTGACCACATAAATAGATATTATTATTATTATTTATTATTATCTTTATTTTCTGTGTTAATCTGTATATTTGTGTTGTTTTTTTAATATCTTGCATTTATTACCTTGTATTTCTGTAACGACTGTAAAAATTCCATGTTCTTGAACCCAGGACATACTTGAAAACGAGAGAAATCTCAATGTATCCTTCCTGGTAAAATCCTTTATAAATTAATAAATAAATTTATATAGCGCCAACAGTTTCCGCAGCACTTTACAATAACCAAAGGGAACGAGTTGCAGATAAACGGACATAGGATGGAAACAAGAGGTGTAGAGGGCCCTGCTGATAAGAGATAGAAAGCAAAGACAATTTATAGAAAATATTATTATTAGCTATTATTATTATTATTAATAATCCTTCTGTTTTTCTCCTTAGTCCACATTTTCACCTTTAAAATGATCCTTTTAATGCTACAAGATGACGATGATTGACAATATAAGCATTTATATGGACACATTTGCTGCACATACTTACTGATACATACAGGGTTATTCAAAGAGATACGAATGGCTGCTGAAAGGTAACCGAACGCTGAAAATCAGCGTTCGGTTACCTTTCTTGGCTATTCAGAGAGCAGGCAATTCGCCAAATGTTGGCCAATTGCCTGCACATATGGTGCCTGTTCGAGGGCTGTGAAATCCCCGTAGCTTTGTCTATTCAGAGAACAAAAACCAGCAGTGAAAAGTTGCCGAATTGCCCTGCCATTCGGTGGCTTCATGCGGCAGATTTATTCAGGAGAATCCCATAGGCTTCAATGTTAAAAATATTCCCGTTTTAATTCAATATCTAATAAACCGTTTATTATAATATCCTGCAGTAAAAAGATTCTTTATTTTTAGATTTTTTAGGATATTTTAAGCATTTTTCAGGATTTTTTTGCCGAAACTTTTTTGCCTATTATTTTTTTTTTTTAACATTTTATTTTTTTCTCTAACAGCCCTTTTTATTATCATTCATTGGATCTTATATGTAAATTTCAGACATTTTCACTCAGTAGTTTCTTTGCAAACAGTGTTTCACTTTTCAAACATTCAAACGAACGGTTTTTTTTTCACTCCATTCGTCTGCGGTGTCGGGTTTTTCCGGCGACTGTGATCGGCTCCTGCTCGGGTTTCTCCGTCGGGTTTGGATGGGTTAATCCAGATGTTTTTGCCAGTTTTCGGCATGCATTTCGCCGGGTTTTGCGGGGAGTGTTCGGCAGGTTTGCGGTGGCTTTTCCCTGCACTTCGACGGCCCTGTGGAGCTTGCTGAATACACCTCAGGGTCCCGAAATGGGATTGCCGAATCGAGCCGAATTGAAGAGAACGAAAAGTCACTGAACTTTTCGATTCTCTTTGAATAACCCTGATAGTATAAAAGCACTTGTCCCACTCAAAATATCAGTTTCCTATAACTCACGGTACAATAAATACCAGGTAGTAATGGTCGTATCTGGAAGGAAAAGAAGGGGAAAAAATGACTACTGCAGATACTCGAGTATACCGCTAGATTTTGGTGACAAAAATTTACCTTAAAATTGGAGGGGTCGCGTTATATTCGAGACATCTGCATGGCGTGCAAGAAAAAGAAAAAAAACCTTGACTTGCTCTGGATCCCAAGTCTCCCTGACTATCGGCAGATGATGTGGTGGATGAGCCTGCTTGCTGGTGTAGGAGGTCAGAAAACAACACCTCCCGGCGTGCTGGCTATTGGTGAATGATTTACTGTGTCATCTTGCTCCGCCGGCCATCTTATCGCAAGTAAGAAGACGGGTGGCCGGCGGCTTCATATTTAGTAACAACTACAATCATTCTAGAGCAGAGCACCCAGCCCTGAGGGGGAGCCTGACTGTATTAAGAGAACCTGGAAGGATTTTAATGGTTTCCCAGTACAGTATACTTTTATAATTTTGCTCCTCGCGTTATATTTGAGTCTTGAGTATTCTCTCAT
This sequence comes from Leptobrachium leishanense, assembly GCA_009667805.1. Classification (NCBI taxonomy): domain Eukaryota; kingdom Metazoa; phylum Chordata; class Amphibia; order Anura; family Megophryidae; genus Leptobrachium; species Leptobrachium leishanense. The sequence goes on from CM019065.1 coordinate 371,968,169, forward strand.
TTCCATAATAAATCTCTATCCATCGCGTTATATTCGGGTCGCATTATACTCGAGTATCTACGGAACTCATTAGGGGAGAATACACATTGCAATTGTTGAGGAAGGACAACAGAGCCTTTGAGTTCCCTAATTGCATTATGGTCTGTTTACAAGTGATTTATTAATTGATCATTTTTGTTTATTCCCAAATAGTTATCGTTATCAATAAACACAGGTGGAACTCAGGAACATGAGAGAACTGATCTAATAGCTTCTAAATTTTATTTAAGAGTAAAAAGTTGCAAAATATCCAAATTAAAAAGTCACCATGCCATTAGAGTGTCCACAAACCAAACTAAGGCCCCTATTACACGCTTCGCGCAAATGCGCTCGCTCAAATGCGGTCGCGCATGCAAAAAAACATTAGCGTGCGCAAATTAACGCGGTAGTACGCTCCGAGTGCAGTTTTTCAGCCTTCAACTTTTTACGTGCGCAAATCCGACGCGCAAAGCCAGGCGCAAATGACCGTTGCGTGCAGGAATCGGTGGGCAGACTGTTTTTTCACGAGATTCAGCCAATCATAATTAAGAACCACCATTTTCTAAAGTTAGGTTGTTGCGCCTGTGAAAGTCAATCTGCGTATATGTGCAAAAAATTTTTTTGTCAAATTATTATTTTTTTATGTCTGGGTATGTGTAGAATGTGTAACTGTACTGTGCTGTATTTTTTTTTATTGCTGAGTTGTTTCAGCCACAACTATCATATTTGCAGTTAACACCAAGTTTTCAAAGACGTTACGAAAATTCACGCAAACGTCGCTCGTACGACTTTGCGCGAAGATTGTAACACCATTAGCACTAATGCATTTGCGCTCACAATGTTAAGTACAGGATGCGCGCAGGTACTTGCGCTCATGCTGGGTTCGCGCAGGGTCAATCGCGGTAGACGATAATGCGCATCGTTCGCGCGATCGTCGTTCTACGACATTCCGCGCAAATGGTTTTGTCCTTGCGCAAACGCGCATTTGCGCGCACGCAAATGCGCTGCGTGAAGCGTGTAATTGGGGCCTATGTCTTCAAAAATCCACCACCGGCAGGTTTGCACTTCACAAGGAGGGATGGACAATCCCATGAAGAACTTCCAGTGTGAATATGTACATTCAGCTTATCATTTCCGCTCCTGCTAATGTGGACTTTGAAAACACCTTCCTATATGTTGTCCTTGGCGATCTTCTAACTTGATATCCCCTGGTGATGCTTTGATCCCTAGTTTATCAGGGGGTTCTAGATGCTTTTTATACATTTATGAGAATCCAGTCAATGTTGTTTGACAGCGACACTAGATAGAAACATTTAAATACGTAAAGGGAATCCACAAGGTAGAGGAAGGGAGTATATTTAAAAGGAAACAAAGTAGCAAAACAATAGGACATAGTCTTAGATTAGAGGGGCAAAGGTTTAAAAGTAACATCAGGAAGCATTATTTTACTGAGAGGGTGGTGGATACATGGAACAGTCTTCCATTAGAAGTGGAAGAGGCCAAAACAGTGATTGAATTTAAGCAAGCATGGGATAGGCATAAGGCTATCCTAAACAAAAGATAAATCCAGGTAAAGTATCCATGTAATTGGGGAGACTAGATGGGCCGAAAGGTTCTTATCTGCCGACATTTTCCTATGTTTCTATGTTTCTATGTTTCCATGTTTCGAACGCGGCTCATCTGTGAAATGTCTTGGTGTTTAGTTGTCACTGCTATCAGGACCCAAAACTTCATTTTTGTGGGACATAACCTAGAATAGACGTTCAGGTTGAATACACGTGGCTGTTTTCAGAAAATTTACATACAATTATCCCAAGCCATTGTCTATTGCCATAACTTTACTTTTTGTTCTATGACAAACTTCCTGGACTGTTCCTAACATTTTGAGGTTTCATAAATAACCTGCACGATGTGGTGGAATTGAATTTTGCGTAAAGATAATTTTATCGGAATGCCGATGACCTATTTAAGATGGCGTTAGCCTAAAACCCAACCTCTTTGTTGTGTTTTATTTATTTCCTTAAAAAAACTAAGTATATGCCTCACTGAAAAGGAAAGACACTCATAAATGTTTGATTACGTAGCAAGTCTAGACATTCTGTACTAAGGGAGAGGAATACATGAAAGCAAACACTACTACTGGTCTGTCCAGGGGTGCTCCTTCAGACATTACACGACTATGAATTCCATCGTCTTTGGTTCGCCTTGGAGATGGAGCTACTGCGATGACATGTTGCAGTCAAACCTTAGCTGCGGGGTGTACATGGATACATTGCAGAGATTGTAGGATTAGCGGGAATTATGTTATTTCCTATGAAATCTTATAAGACGATATTTCTTCTATTTTTATGACTAGCATTATGATGGCTTCCTTCACCGATCCATGATGTTGATTGCAATGTTTGTTCTTACGAACCTGTGATTTTTCTGTCATTTTGGTGAATCTATTTAAGCACGTATGAAATCACACGTTACAAACAGATGGCAGGATCTTAACCACTCCGATAACATTCCTCTTTATTTGCAAACAAGTAAACCATAGCAACCAAAACATAGTTGTTTATTCCAAAAACCATATAGAGTATCAGCAGCATCACAAAGATAACTAAGGATCTGCTCAGACACTAACCGTGGCATGGTTAGCACCAGCCAGGGATCAAGTCCTAAAAAATAAGTGTGGGAACTCACCAATATTTCTGTCCCTAAATCGAACCTGGACATGTCACACTTAAGTATCCACCCCACATGCAAATTTGATGTTAATGTTTAAATATAAAGAGATAATAGTGTTTCTGTATGACTCTGATAATTCTGATAAATATTATACATGTCTTGTTATAATAAATTATTATAATAAATATTATACGTTTCTAATTAAAAAAAAATATGATTGAAACCTAAATGAAAGCTTCTCAGAGTATGGGTCAAAAGGGAACTCTGTTCCTCCTGAAAAAATAGTGGTGGAACTGCGTTCTCAAATGTTCCTGCTCGACTTGGCACAGCACATAATATCATGCAATTTCAGAAGGTTCTATTAGAGTTTGTTCATTTGTCATTTTATACGCCTAATAATAATCTACTTAGAGTTCCAGGGACAGATTTTAAAGCTTTTGTTTCTAACCTTCAACCTGAAAATGTGATCTTGCCATAAATCAAAACAAATCTTTCAACTTAACTCTTACTCATACATTGTTATAACAAGGAGTGAGCGATGAACCAATGTTCAGCCATTCTATTATTAGCATGATTCTTACCACTGACTCATTACATCCGTTGGATGTGATTGTAACAGCAACTGGGGTTTACTGGTCTCCAGCTTGTGGACCAGACCTGGACCTGTTACAGAGTCCTTCCCCTCTCTCCAGCCAAGCTGATCTGCAGCAGCTTTCCTGCTCACAACCCTCAGCCAGAACTTGAGGGAGTGCTCTACTTTCTATGTATCGCTCCCCAGACATCAGACACAGCTTAATGCAGGGGAATGAATATGCTTTATTGGAAATGGGTCCAGTTATATGAGAAACAGAGAGGGGGAGGTAACATCACACAATCAACTGAATACATTGTCTACATGAGGGGTGTGTAAATTCCTTCATGAGATGCAGAAACCTAATTAGTTACACTAGACGAGATTAGCAAATAAACAACATCAGATCAATCTAGGGGCAAACAGATAGCTAGAACAATATGTCTACATTGTATCTCTAACACAAACTCCTAAAAAAAAACAGTTTCAAGATAGAAATAAATTTAACTCATTAACCCTTAGGTGCCCACTTATGCCCATTGTCCTTGAGACCTGGCTTTGCCACATTTGTCCACGATCTATTGGCAGGAGGCCAGCATCCACACTTTACCAACAGGCACAGAAGGCATGTATAGTGTGGGCAAGGGTGCCAAGGAGGGTGAGGACAGAAAGGTAGAGGGAGCTTCGGTTACAGTGATAAGTAAGAAATGCTTTATAAATATTTTATTATTAACAGTATCATTTATATAGCATCAACAGTTTCCGCAGTGCTTTACAATAACCAATGGGAATGAGGAAAAATTTATACAGACATAGGAACAGAAACAAGATGTGTAGAGGGTCCTGCTCAGAAGAGCTTACAATCTAGAGGAGTTGGGGTGTAGGAAGACAAGAGGAGTTTTATTGGTCGTCAGGATAGCTTGCACACATTTTTCTGAAATGGTGAGGACATGGAAGTGACATCAATCATTATGTCGGGGAAGGGAAGGAGAAGGCATCAGTAAAGTGCTGTAAACGTAAATATGAAGAAAGCTCAAATTGATACCTGTGAGGGACCAGGAAAGACAGTAAAGCTCTCAATTAACTATACCACAGTCAATGTTTTCAACTTGATTTCTGGAACACATTCACCAGGGGTTGATGCAGACAGGTTGAGTATCTCTTATCCAAAATTGCAATTTATGAAATGATCCAAAATTTTATTGAGACCTTAAATGACAGTAAAAATTGGGATCATGTGATGGAGATACAGTTATTAGAGTATTGTATAAAATGCCCTTCAGGCTGTGTGTATAAGGTGTATATGAAACATAAATAAATGTTGTGTTTAGACTTGGATCCCATCCCCAAGATATGTCATTATTATATGCAAATATTCCAAAATCTGAGAAAATACGAAACCCAAAACACGTCTGGTCCCCAGCATTGATCCTCAAGCTGTATATAGTTTATTCTGTAACAGAACTTTTATTTCATAAAATCAGTGAAATGATGATGACAACAGTGTCTGGGAAGCAGGTGATGTCAGAGTTTCGATGATCTCTGAAAAACAAAATCATATTGTTAGTTGTCGAAAATGATTCACAGTGTCATATCCCACCCTTCATGATGAGGTTAGAAAACAAGAACTTGTCATTAAAGCAAAACATTTGTGTGTGCAAACATGAAGCTAGAAAATTTCAGGAGCTCTCATAGACGCTGCACAAAGGATTTAATATTGATAGTATCTTTTGTATTTTTGCCGCTATCATCGTATGTGTTTTTTTTACAATCAGTTGAGAAGACCAGTGTCACAGTATTTCTGATTTTCCATATACTTACAAAATCGAAGAAAAAATGCCTGTTCAACCAGGCTCAAGTCTGGTAGAAAATAAAAACAAAAACGTAATAAACTTTATTGATAATAAAAACCTAAAGCAAACAACACACAATATGTATGTGTGCGTGGTGACGCCAAAGGGTTATTTTAGATCTTTTTTGCTACATATGATTGGGTTGACAGGAGTTGGTGTATTGTGGTTTGACATATTGTGTGTTGTTTGGTTTAGGTTATCTTTATCAATAAAGTTTATTATGTTTTTGTTTTTATTTTCTACCAGACTTGAGCCTTATTGTTCAGGCATTTCTAATTTGATTTTGTAATTAACGGGAATTTGCCCAGCAGTTATGTCCCCTATTCTGGTAGTCGTACAAGTTCCCGCACCTATCAAGTACCTTTGGTCATTGTATTTGAGTATTTTCCATATGCTTATCTGCCATTTTTTCACTGTGTTGAAAAACTTGTCTTTGACAGTCACATTCAGGGTTATTCAAAGAGATTCGAAAAGTCACCGCACGTTCGGTGACTTTTTGTTCTCTTCAATTCGGTTTGTTTTGCCGATCCCATTTCGGCGACCCTGCGGTGTATTCAGCAAGCACCACAGGGTCCCCGAATTGCAGGAAAAAGCTGCCGCAAACCTGACGAAAACTAACCGCAAAACCCAGCGAATGCACGCCGAAAACCCGCAAAAACATGGATTAGCCTGCCGAAAACTACAGAAAAACCCGAACAGGAGCCGATCGCAGCCTCCGACACAGCAGAAGAGGCAGTGAATTAATTAGCAAAACAGTTTGTATGAATGTGTGAAAGTGAAACGCTGTTTGCAAAGAAACTACTGAGCGAAAATGTCTGAAATTTACATATGAGGTCCAGGAAATGATAATAAAGAGGGCTGTTACAGAAAAAAGAAGAAAACGTTTAAAAAAAAAAAATCGGACTTTAAAAGAAAAAACAAAATCTGAAAAATGCTTAAAATATCCTAAAAAATCTATAAATAAAGAGACTCTTTACTGCAGAATTTTATAATGAACGGTTTATTAGATATTGAATTAAATCGGGAATATTTTTAACATTGAAGCCTATGGGATTCTCCTGAATAAACCTGTCGAATGAAACCCCCGAATGGCAGGGCATTTCGGGAACCTTTCACTGCTGGTTTGTTTTCTCTGAATAGCCGAAGCAGTGCATTTTCATGGGGATTCACTGCCCTCGAACAGGCACCGAACAGGCACCGTATGTGCAGGCAATTCGCTAGGATTTGGCGAATTGCCTGCTCTCTGGATAGCCGAATGGCCAAGAAAGGTAACCGAACTCTGATTTTCAGCGTTCGGCTACCTTTCTCAAGCAATTCGGAGCTCTTTGAATAACCCTGAGTATCAGAAGCCAATGGAAAGTTACTTTGTCTCGGTGCAGCTACGTATATCTGTTAATTGATTGGTCTATTGGAAATTAAACATCTTGTTATAACATCAGCTTCGAAGTTTACTTCTGATGCAATTTCAAAACATATTGATATTTTAGACAGTTTATGGAGTTGATGCTTGTGGACTGAGTAGTAATTAATAACTTTGAGGAAACACATATTTTTATGATTTATAGATTGTATTGTATGCTATATTTGCAGATTTTCCCCTCTTTTTGTTTTTCAATATTTAGAAGTGTATCTTGTAGCTGTATACTTGTTGATATTGTTGTATTTCGTTCACGCCATTGTTACTTAAAGTGCACCTGTAATGACCAAATTGCTCTTTGTCTGTGATATCCAATCAGTGGATGCATATTGCATCGGTATTAACCCCTCCTCTGCTGAGCCATTTCACCCCTGTGTGCTGAGCTAATTTTTACCGGTTTCGCTCATCATGTTTAAACGCGTTTTGAAGCCACGTTTTATTATACAACCCAGACATATTATATATCGTTCTTTCCGGCAGACTCGGCAGATTCATAATATATCATTTATTATATGTATATGTCATGTCCTGCCTGTATATTATAACAAAAAATGCAATAAAATTAGAATTTTCAATAATTTACAGAGCGTAAAGTGTTTTTTTTTACTATTTTTATCCTGCGAGCCTTTGCGATTATATTTCCTATGGGTTGCACTTGTTAAAAAAATTAGAAATGGGGACTCGTTACATTTTTTTGGGGGGAAATTACATGCTTTTTAGCAAACGCCCCCATAGAAAAAATCGTTAGTGCAGCATCATTGTTCACATTATAATTGAAATGGGAACAATATTGCTGCATTAACAAAAAAAAACAAAAAAACAGTTTTCTTTAAAAAAATTTATTCTTTTAATTAGTTTTTTTAACGTTCCAACAATACCAAACATTAACCCCTAGCTGCCACGGATCGCTATGCACGATGACGACAGTTGTCATGGGGAGATCCAGCTCCAGGAGGGGACCGCAATACGGTGCCTGTTTGCACTTAATCGCTGCGATCCAGCCCCCTAGGGGTTAAAGACAGCCGCCGCTTGGAAGGGCAGGCTGTGCCCTTCCAAGCGGTGCCTGTCTTTTTGGGCTGCACCGCACAGATGGGGAGGGAGAGAGGTCCGAAGGACCTGCCCCCTCCCCTTCAGGCACCTTCCCCACACTGGCGAGGGGGTGCCTGAATAGATGTCACCGTGCACGGCTTTGCAACATCTCATTGCCATTTTTGAGCTCCGTGGGCAGAGCTTACTGTGGGTGCTGCTTGATTGGCCAGTGACTTGATGTGCTGACCTTCATTGCTCTGTGCAGTGCTTAGTATACTGCTGGGATTCACCAACAGATGGACTGCCAGTAATGTGTTCCAAGTAGTTCACGCTTGAGGAGGGAATAATAAGGATCAAAAGATGCTTATATTTATGAGAACTGTTTGAGCTAAATGGTTTAGGTCAAGGGTCAACTACCTTGGCCTTCCAGATGTTTTGGAACTACATGCCCATGGTGCTCACGCAATTATTGAGGCTTCAATTCAATTCAACCCAATGGGCAAAATCTGAACCTTTTTTGGCCATATTTCTGCCATTTTTCAATTTGGAAGATTCAAATTCGGGTTACCAGCATTTCGATTCCTGATAAAAATTTGACTCCAATATCGACTCTCCTGGCTACACTTTAATGAAAATATCGGCTTAACGATTCAAGTCGAATTTATCAGTATGCCGATGTCCAAAAATATTACAAATGCTTAAAGGTGTTGATAAATGGATTTTGAGGGAGAAAACTGGATGGAAAAAGACTGAAATCGTTTTTTTCTAAACATCTGAGTTTCTAAGAGCCATGTTTAAAAGGCACAAATGTGTAAGACGTTGGAAGAAAATAGACTTTTTCGGTTGTGTTTCTGCCCAATTTTTAAGTCTCTGAGTGCATCCACCGAACAATTTGAATATATATATAAATACTGTATACATATATATATATGCAAGTCAATGTCCCAAGTAATGTGATTTGATAAAATATAGAGCCGGACCCTCTACCCATCTTACCTCCGTCCTATGTTTGTTATATGTGTCTTGTTCCCTTTGGTTATTGTAAAGCGCTGTAGAAACTGTTGGTGCTATATAAATGATGATGATGATAATAGTAAGTTTGGGTTTTCCAAAGTCATGGTGGTCTGCAGCGTGTAAACATGGCTTTTATGAACAACAGACGCTTTAAGCTTCTGTAAACAAGTATTTATATCCCAGTTGTTTTGAATTACAACGTGGCAATGGAAGAATTTATTAAGACGCCTTTACTTTTCCTACATAGCACGTGTCTTGTACGTATTACCGTTCATGCATGTCATGCCCTTCCATGGATCAGCACCGGTGCGGTGGCTAGCCATGCATATTTCACATCCCAAAAGTCCCTTGCAATTGTTATACCATAAGGGCTTCCCCTGGGCCGCTCCTGGAATACTGTATTGACTACTGTTCCTGTGGTGATGGAATGAAGGGAACAAGTTTGATTAATGGTCTGAGGATTTGTTGAGGAGTGTCCCCATCTGTTCAGCATCACAGAAGACACTGGGCTGTTTACTGTACACAGCCAAGTAACGAATGATCCTGTCCTCCGTAATGCGAACTGACCATAAATAATGCTTATAAACAGCTCTGAACACGTGTCACCTGCATAATACCATCTTCAGCTGCAATTAAAAAAAACAACGTTTCTGTGGTGTCCGATGATTTTATAGGAAGGAAGTAGTGACTGTTTAGTGCTGAAAATCTGGTGGAACCACTTTAGTCTTTGTACCAGTGACTTAAATTATCTGTATTTCAAATAATAATATTATTATTAATAATGATAATAACAATAATGATAATAATAATAATTAATAAACTATGAGCAAAGAACAAAATTCAGAATCTTTAAATTATATATATATATATATATAGTAAATTCGATAGGCCGTGTTAGTCCAGATGGCAACATATTTTAACACTATAAATGCTGGACTCAATGTCGATTCTGGGTTATTAACCCATTATCATAACGTCACATAACATTCAAAATTCTGGCTGATGTTTTGTTTTTCTTGGTTTCCTTCTTTTTTTTTTTCTTTTCTTCATGTCTCTTTCAGCCTTCACTGTTTTGTGTTTTTGTTTTTTTTTCTTTTGCCTTTTTTTCCCTTTTTTCATTCCAGGTTGTATGATCTTTTCTCTGTTGTTTTATTATGGGCCCAAGATCCCTCGTGTGTTTATTTTCCCATTTTGAACATACCATTTGACTCTCACTTTTTAGACATCTAATACCCCCCACCCCTGTGACCCTTAATGTCCCAATGTTCAATTCTGGGAACTGATCTGTAAGCATCCAGACCTGAGGAAGAGAGGAACACTCTTGAAAGCTTGTCTTTTAAATGTAAAGTTAGTCCAATAAAAAAGGTATCACTACGTACTGCTATATATATACATGTGTATATATATATACACAATGTGACTTTTGTCATATGTATGTACAAAGATGGATAGGGGAATAGGTACAAATATGTTGATATATAGATATGTAAATAGTTATAGACAAAGACAGAGACAGACAGATTTGTAGAGATAGAGACAGATTGACAGGCAGATACACATTGATAGACAGACAGACAGACAGAAAGATATAAATAAACAGAAAGACCGACAGATTGATATGTAAATAGATGATAGCAAGACAAACAAACAAAACGCTAAGGGTAGATAGATAGAGACAAATATGTAAATAGATAGAGGCAGAATGATAGAAGCATATATATATGTATATAGACAGACAGGCAGATACATGTAACCAGACAGAGGCAGACAGATTGCTATGTAAATAAATGATAGCTAGACAGACAAAATGGCAATGATAGATAGATCTAGACAGACAGACAGATATGTAAATAGATGGATGATAGACAGACAAAGAGATTATAGATAGTTAACAGATATATATTTATACACTGTGCATAGTTAATGCTTCTTGATACATTTTATTATGCTGCTGCTAATGTAAAGCAGTTTAATCCTCACTTATCTGTAATGACCTCCTTTAAACAGTTAATGTATCTTCCATAAGGTGATTCAGGATTTAGCTGAGACCGCTGTAGACTTATGAAGATAAATTGTTTGGTGTCTCTCTGTTCCCAATACGCATGTTTGTGCTGGTGAAAATGAATGAATGCTGTCGTGTATCAGGTTGAATGCATAATGCACATAAAAAATTTTTGAATCCCTGAAACTAAATCTGTGTCCAATTATTTCCATGCTTTTCATTAGCCTGTAATAGGTTTTGCACTTTTGTGCTTGCCGGTAGTTTCTAAATAATTGTATAGAAGACTTGTAATTCATATTTATGAAGACGTTGTTGTGCAAGAGACATTTCATTATTACGGAGCTCTTTACTAGTTTGGAGAACAACAACGTAATTTATTTTCATGTTGAATATTTTGTGTGGCTTGGTAAGTCAATCCAGGGGAGATTGATGAAAAGACAAGTTTAAGCATATAATAAAAACAATGTATTATACAAATACGTGTTTCATATGAAAGTAATTGGTTCTTTCTTTTGAGATTTGTTTTGCATAATATAGATAAACAATCCAATTTGGAAAGAAAACCCCAAACACATAATGGCATGATTTTTTTTGGGGTTTTTTTTTTTGGGGGGGGTATCTGAATGTATCCGAGGAAACTAGAATTGGAGCAATCACCGTGGAAACCAAAGGATGCTTCATATGGCACCATTTTTAGAACTTTGCCCCTGCGTTGCTCTTTATACATAACCCCCATTGTGTCCTTTTCCTGTAGCAATATTTACACGCATGTCTTGATAACATAAAGTGCAGCATCCAAACAAATGTAACAGCCTTGGCTGGCAGACACAGGTTATGTTTAAAGGCCTTTCGTACTAATGAAATGTGGAAATCTACTTTGTGGTCTCTGGTGAATACCGCTGGGTAATAAGCTAAAAGAGCATCATTGGCAATCTTTGTACTACAGGTGTCTGAAAACGTTAGACAACTGCACAGTTTGGTCATTAAATACAAACAAATGTACAATGTATAGATGGGAAGGTAGTTTAAAGTAAAAATAAATAAACATCCCCATCTAGTGAGATGCATAAAACCGGTTCAGAGGTAACAATTTCATAATTGTTCATAATATAGAAAAATAACCTTAGACTGAGGGGCAGAATTTCAAGTCCTAAGGCACAATCCAGGTCAAAAAGTAACTTGCCACGTCCACACAACCTACACACAACTTTGTACTCCTATTAGTTTAGACTGTACGTCCCAATTTAAAAGGGTGGATGCCAAACTGAAGATGCAGCATGGTTAAAGCACCAAATCTCCACTCGCTCTGCTTATTTTTTTACCAGGCCTGGGCAAGTGGGTGAGTGGAAATTTTGAGCCCTGCTAAATCTATTGTCATGTGGAATGTAAGAGTACTTACCTAATTAGGTATATAATTATTGTTATGTGTGCATATATGTTAACATTTTTGTACATATGTTGATGTTAACAATTTTGTAATGTTAGTGTGTGCATTAGAACCGAAAAGGTCCTCAGAGTAATCCTGGTCAGGGAGTGTGTATGGGGTATGGACCAGTTTCAAGTAGGAGAAGAGAGCAATTGAATAGTCCTTAAATTTGGCTATAATTTATTCAGATCCATCTCGATTTCACTAGTTTTGACCCTTTACATGGGATGGCTAAGGAGAGCTTGTGGTTTCCCTGGTCAGCTAATTTTTATCACAGGCCACCAGGACTCTGTCCGTACACGTGGTCGGTTCAATTTGTATGTAGAAAAGCATATTTCAGGTTAGCATTTCAGATATCTGAGTTAAAGATACAGTGGATGCTCAATGCTGGCCAGTGAGGTTTAAGACGATGGAGCGCTAAAACTTGACTCTGCCCGACTGAGCATGTCTAAAGTAGCCTGAATTGGGACAGATTTCCAAGAATCCCAAATTCTTGAAATTCCAAATTACTCTCAATAGCTTCTTCTTCTTCTAGCTGTCAATAAAAAAGAAAACGTTTTTGCCTCTGCCAACTGTTTTAATATTTGTAAACTTACTGGTGGGGCGCTGCCCCGTTTGCCCCTACAGATGAGCCTCTACTGTTGCTACCTATAGTATTCAGAGAAAAAGGAAAGTTCCATTTCTTGTGCCTTTAGATTGTTAAAACACCCAGATTATTAGCTCTTTGAGGTTTTTGATTTGCTATCAACATATCTCTTCGATCTACAGTTTATCAAAGCATAGCAACGCAGAGGCCTCCTCGTGTTTTCCAGCTTTGCGTTTTCTCGCCCTTTATTTTTAGCACTCTCGTCTTATTTAATGAATGCTAAAAACATTCCATCCATATGGATCCCCAGTCTTTCCTAGGTCATCACAAAGAATTTTCTAATTTTTCCATAATTCTTTATAATTCATAATCTTAAAATAAGATGCTACATAACATAATTTGATCTAGACATGGTTTGCCGGTCACTGGTGTTGTTCTCTTAATTGTGGAAAAAATTTCAGATTTAAAAAAGATACAAAGTTATTTTGCTTTGATATTAGACTATTTTCACGCAAGATAATCGTAGACGAAGAACTTAAATGGTTGATTTAAAAGTAAACAGGGATTGTTAAACTCTGAGGAGGTTTACAGTCCCCGCACAGAGCTATCGTACACATTGCAATATGTATCTGTTTTTCGGAAAGTGATCAACATTATATTTTCCCCCAGGCTTACAGCAGCTCAATTGTTTTTTATTAGATTAGCAGAGAAGTGGAAATAAAATGGATTTAGAATCAAAGCAACTGTTAGCCAGAATCAATCTGGATTGTATTACAATTCATATGCTGGGGAGTATTTGTGTATGTGTTGTCTGCAGTGAGCCCTTGGCGGTTTTTAGGGTTTTTAGGACTATGGGGACACCAGCGAAGAAGATTGTTCAGAAACCTATTTTAACATGCTCTTTGTTTTGCGAACAGATAGAGATGTTTGCTTTAGGCCTCTCGCAAACTATATCTTTTTTATTGTATAAAAGAACATTTGTATTTTTTTTTATCTATGAAACAATGGATCATAAAAGTCTTCATCAGTCTACACTCAGTTTTTGAGCGTTTTCAGAAGGTAGCAAGAGATGTTACTTCATTCCATTAAAACTAGCAGTAACCCGTCATTGAAGAGCAGAAACATAGAATATCTTTAAATTATCCTTCTATGTTGACTGTTGATTGGGCCATTCTTTGGGGTGCGGAAACAAGATGAACCAGACAAGACATGGACTGTTGAATTATAGGCCTATTCATTTGAAAATATTATTGTGTACTTGTCATCTGAAGTTACTGAAGCTAAAAAATATTCTCCAGGGAATTCTACAAGAGGAACTGACACAATTATACTCAACTTTCCGACTTTTCTCATGCACAATTCCTCCATTAGATATACAGCCATGCAGGGCTGCCATCAGAATACTTGGGGCCCCTTACTAATCCATTGCTCGGGGCCCCCCTTCCATCAGCTATCCATTTCAATAACCTCTTCTCCTCAGTTAAGGGGATAAAATGTATTTCCTTTTTGGAAGAGCTTTGTTCTGCACCTCAACCTGGTGCAGCCCATACTAATCGCTCCATCAGTGACAACAAGTCTGAGTGCTCTTACTGGCCCCTGATACCTCGGCCCACCAGGAAATTTGTTTATATCTTGGTGGGCCAGTCCTGGGTGGCATGGAGTATTCTTATGGCTGTGGCACTTAAACTTCACAGGGTTTGGTCTGGGCCCCCTGGAGCCACTGGGGCCTTGAACATATCATGGGCTGTTACCCCCTGATGGCCGTCCTGCAGCCATGTGTATGGGTTACACATAGTTACAGCTACAGTATTTATATAGGGTCCAACAGATTCTGCAGCGCTTTACAACGGGGAAGCATGAACACAAGACATAATAAATAATAAAGCATATGGAACAGACGGCCCTGCCTGTAGGATAAATGTCCTGCTAATACAGCATTTATACAGGTGCTCAGCCAGACATCCCGTGAGCTAACAATCTAAGGGACTAAGGTATGTGAAATAAAAGGGAGAGGGAGCAGTGCGGAGTTGATGACAAGAAAGATTATAGCAGACTGCATGAGGATAGAGCAAGAGCTTGGGCATGATAAGGTTAAAGCAAGAGAGTTGTGAAACAGCTGGAAGAGAGAGGTTATAAAATTAGAATAAGGACTGAGTGGGAGGGTGGTTGGGCAGAACAGATGGAGGTAAGATGGAGGTGCCTGGCTTCTTTTTGTGGGACCTCCCGATCGGAGGGATCCGAACGGATCCCCCCCTCCCTTCCAGGCGATCTCCCGGCATTGTCATTTATGTCGGGAGGAGCTTGACTTCAGCGTCTGAGGACGCTGAAGTCAGAACGCCGCGGGACCCCGGACAGAGGGGTGAGTATCTCCACCGGGGGTTCCGCAAAGCTGGTGACGTGTGGGACACGTCCTCAGCATACAGCGGGAGTAACTGAGGACGTGTCCCACATGTCATCAGCAGTGAAAAAACGTCTTTTTTTTAACTTTTTGTCCTTGTTTCTTGTCCCCCAGGGCACTACCCGGACCCGGACATTGTTTTTAAATGTTTCTATACATCCTAGAAATCCGCCACTTCACGGGCAGGTTATGGGGACCTCCTAGACACGATATTTGAAGGAATTTTTCATTTTTATTTTTAACCCTTATTTCATGGAAAACTCACTGTCCCTTTTAAAAACGTATTTTTTTTACTTTTTGTCCTTGTTTCCTGTCCCCCAGGGCATTACCCGGTCCCCCATACACCTTTTATGCCAAATATCTAGCATATATGCCCTCTTGGAGGGCACTCTAAAAGTCGAACTTTGAGTCCCATTGACTTGTATTGAGTTCGTGTTCGTGTTCGAGTTCGAACTTTTGAAAAGTTTGAGTTCGAATGCAAACCGAACTCGGGGGTGTTCGGCTCATCCCTAATCGACAGATACCTGTCAAGACTTCAAAGTGCAAAGATTAAGGACATTGTGTATGCAACTGAAAGTGTAACAAGGTGGGGGGGGGTAGCAGCCATACGGGATATTGGGTAAAATAAACACCATCAATTGTGGGGGAAACAGTTACAATTAGAAAGAGGTGGATGGGGTGTGCAAATATTTCTGTTTCCGAGAGTAGGCTAAATCAAGGGATTAGTAGACCATGAGGTGGGGGTTGGAGAGATAAGTGTGGTCCTATGCTTCTAGGTCAGATCAGAAAGTGGAGAAGTTGAGCTGTAGCCCCATCTCTGCAGACGTTTATCAATCATTGTGCATTTTAACCAATTATACATTTGGAAATGGCGTTGGATGTTGCAGTTAGTTATGGAGAGAATGGAATGAGCTCGCTGTTTCCGTCGCTCCTCAAGCACTTGCCCAGTTGCAGTAAGTAACATTATATACAAAGCATAAAACTTGTTTCTCCACTACTGAAGTGTGGCCTACAGGACCAAAGTTAGCCCACATGTTCATTACCTGACCCGGAGGATAACCGATAGTGAGTAACCGTTAGAAAAGGGTTATATACGGCACAAAGCATGTTCCAGTTCTTACGTGAGTCAATACACTTGGTGTGATACATGAGGAATATGAATGGAGCTTGTTCGTTTGTTGTAGGGGAAATGCCTGTCTTGCTACCAAGGGAAAAAGGAACATTGAAAGGTGCTCAGTGAGGCATGACGGATGCTAATGCTGTTGTCATTTGAGAAGTAACAGGATCCATGCAGATGGAGTGAAAGGACATTTGCCTGTTTGTAATTTTTAATATTGCCTTATTTCGTTCACTCGATTTAGCTGCGTGATTCCTGTTTCCTTAATGTACAAGCTCATTTAGAACTGCAGGGGCTCAAAGGTATAATTCATTAAAGGGCAATTATTATTAGCAGAGGTTGAAGTTTTCTCCGTGTAGAGTTATAGCCGAAGGGGGGAAAAACACACACACATACACACAATTGAGTTGTTATTCATTGCACCTCTTCAAATCGACTCTATTTTGTATTACTTTAAATTGACCGTATTCTGCACTTCTTCAAATTGACCGTAATAAATTAGACCCCAATTTGTGAACCATATATACGTTTTAATGCTTAAAGTTTGACACCAGATGAAAGGTCTCCCTGTTTCATTTCGTGCTACAATAAACGACCAGCAATTATTCCTCTGTTCAGGGATATCTTAGAACTCAAGATTCAGAAGGAACGGAGCCTTGAATTGTCTTCAAAGATTCCTGACATATTGAATAACCTAAAAATGTTGCAGGCTCCTCATTTAGACATAATTACTCATCAGCACGCGTCTTGGTTATAGTTACACGTATTCTGTGAACTTCAAGACTGTATTTTTGCTTTTTACCTCTGGTGGAAAATATGAAGTTGTTGACCACAGACTATAGTCATTTAAATTTTTAATTTCATCTTATGTTTTATTTTTATTTTATTTTACCCCAGGGATGTGAAAACATTTCTTCTGCTGTAAATACCTTCAGTGAACTCTTGAGATATTTTGCGCTTGTAAAATTAGTTGAAGTAAGACTGTTATGGCGAAGTTGAAGATGATATGATGCCTCTCGTGATCGGAGACACATTTTTTCACCATTAGTAAATATTTGGGGGCCTTTATCCATTCTTGCCATTAAGTTATTTATTTATTTAGAAAGTGTTTTACCAGGATGGATACATTGAGATTTCTCTCGTTTTCAACTATGTCCTGATTTAACGCCTGAAGTTGCAAGCTCTACTTCCGACTCGGGATTTAACAGCTTCTTCTTGTCCATTAATGGTTCCTACACTCTGTAGACCCAGTAAAAGGAAAGTGGTAAGGAATATCACCTGTATTTTCTCATACTGGCTCCTTTTTACCAGCAACAGTAGATGGGGCCTGAAGTTTTTGTAAAACATTTCCAACGCAAGAGAGCCTGCTTTTCAAGATATCATTTTAAACCTAGATATAGTTACATAGGTTACATTGATATCTGTAAAAGTGACGTATGTTACTTGTTAACATGGAAAAGTAGAGGACTGGGCACCCAAGCATAGGTGTATCAAGCCTTGATAAAAGTTCATTGTTTGAACCAAAACATTGTGGGTGGTGTATTAGTAAACAACGTCTGTTTACTCATATGCTTGATTGCCATGTCCTCTACACCAGGGCTCAACATTTCAAGTCCCAAGCTACTACCCAGGCCTTAAGAGTTACACGCCACTAGTTTCCCCACCTAACCCCTATCCTGCCCTGCCTGCCGCTGCATTCCCACTCGCCCTCATGTAATTTTCACTTGGCAAATGCGAGCAGGCGAGTGGAAATTTTGAGGCCTGCTCTACAATATTTGTGTGGAAACGTTGGGAGATTGGCCACCCTGGTCCATGTGGCACCTTGCAGGGTAACATCCCGTGGAGGAACAGAGCACACTTTAAAACACTTTACCCGTGAAAGTGAACCTGTCATGCCCAACATCAGTTGGGCTCATTTGATAGGGTATTACTAATGATATATGTTCTAGGGATCTTGGATAACACAATATATGGACATTTTGAGTAAATTCCTATCACTCACATCAGGTGACATACTGACAGAGCGAGTGACAGCTTTGGGCATAAGAGGCACTCTACAGGACAGCCCTATGCTTACTCGCTGCGGACAAATGAGTTGTGGCATTCAGTCTAACGAGTGCAACTTCACCATAGAGAACCAATAGGTCAAACCGATTATTTTCACTGTGCAACATCTACAAAAGAGGAACATGGCAGCATCTGGTACTTGAACCAGGTAAATGGCGGGCTGTGATCTCTAATCAAGGAATAGGATATCACATTCATCCTTATAATCAGATATGGCCTGCACTGAAACATCAGTGAGAACCCAAGGTCCTTGTTCTGCCCTTGATGGATGATCCAAAAATATTTACAAGAAAAAATAAGTCCTCAACATTGTAACAGAATGTATTTATATATTTGCTGGATAAGGTGTAGCAGGTTCAAGCTTGGCCAGCATTTCTAATGGCATATTGTTATGTATGAAACAGCTGATTAGTGCTGAACTAATTATCTCAAAAAGCCATTGAAAAAAGAAGGTAAACCCTGGATGACCTATGCCAACCTCTTCCAGTTCTTGGCAGAGTTCAAATCGATAAACTATAATACAAGGACATTTTCAGAACCTAGAAAGTTAAATACTGTTTGTTTTTATCAATGGCCTTCATTCATTATTTTATGGTCATGATGTGAGTCATCTGTATTGCAAGGAGACTCCCCAAATTCACAATGCATCCCATATGGTGACTATGTGAGTCGATCGCTAATGGGCAAAACTGCCAGGAAGAGAGGCAGCCATGGTTAAGGCAGCGGGTTAAACTGTAGCCTGACACAGACAGAGTTTGGATGACTGCATGCACATACCTTGGAAACCATCATTATTTATGTTATGTTTACTTGTATGTTCTTACAAATGATTCTGTTTTACACTTTTGGCAACCTGCATGTTGAAAAGTGACATTTGCAGCACTCAGCAGCTTGTCGGGCTTGTTCAGGATGCGTTTCTCACATCTATTCCTTCTGTTCTGGGTGTCTTGCTTGCAATTATGGACGTTGTCCTTGTTGACCTGTTGATGGACAGAAGAAATGCTACAATAATAGACACGTCACACCAGGATGTTTAAAAGGAGTAGTATTTTATTCCACTGAATGCAAACTATGGGAACATTTTGACCCCAAATGGTCTTCACCGAGCCTATGGTTCAAAACGGCGAAAAGGTCCATGTTTGATGGAATAAAATACGACTCTTTTTAAAAATCCTGGTGGGATGCGGCTTTTATTGCTGGATTTATACTTCGGGAGCTGGAAGAGCCCCTAGTATGTGCACCCAGATAAACTGAAGAACACAGAGTGGTGTGTCTAACATTGCTAACGATGAACAGAATATAGGTGTTTCATGGTTGTTCCTCAGGTTTTTCGCGGAAAGAGTTGAAAATTATGGGCTTTGACATTGTTTCTAGAACTTGAATGTTTGTTTTCTGCACTTTCAGCTTTTTTTTGTCTGTGTTTGCAAAAGTGTTGGAGACAAATTGTTTCTTCTTCCATGTTTTATTTGCTTTGTTTCTGCTACACTAGACTCATTGTAATGGGAGAGAGCTTAACGCTGGGTGGGCGGTAAGTTTGCCATCTTGCATCCAGTGAGTTCCTTGGTTCCAATATTTATAGTGGAGGAGATCACAGCTCTGCTAGAAAGCTACAGTTGTAAGTTAATTCTCAGGTTTTCCTCTATTGATTTACCCCTGAGAACTCTAAGCCCTCGCATTTTGCTTTCTAGTCGAGAGATAGTAAATGTGGACCAATGGACTAGATTCACTAGATCAGCTCAATCTAGAAAGGAGCTGTTGGATTTCATGGGGATCTAATGGTCTCAAAAAGTTTAAATCACCAAGGGCATTTTTCAATATAAGACTCTTAAGGAATCCAACCTTTGGTGATTTTAACCTTTTAAAGCTGATAGTTCCCCAATAAACCCCACAGTTCATTTCTAGATCTAGCAATGCTCTAGTGAATCCAGCCTATTGTTAATTAAACGAAAAATGTAACATAGGCACTATGGGGTTATAATGAATGAAAATCCCTGTACAGTACAGATACAAGGTGTTGCTGAAATTGCCATACACAGGCATTATGCAGCACATACAGATACAAGGTGTTGCTGTAATTGCCATACACAGGCATTATGCAGCACATACAGATACAAGGTCTTGCTGTAATTGCCATACACAGGCATTATGCAGCACATACAGATACAAGGTGTCGCTGTAATTCCCATACACAGGCATCATGCAGCACATACAGATACAAGGTGTCGCTGTAATTGCCATACACAGGCATTATGCAGCACATACAGGTAAAAGGTGTCGCTGTAATTGCCATAAACAGGCATTATGCAGCACATACATATATAAGGTGTTGCTGTAATTGCCATACACAAGCATTATGCAGCACATACAGATACAAGGTGTTGCTGTAATTGCCATACACAGGCATTATGCAACACTTACAGATACAAGGTGTTGCAGCACATACAGATATTGCATTTCTAATAATCTCATTTTGATCACTACAAACCCCATAAGCAGGAGATCTCACCATTTTTATACTTTATCGTTAACACATTTACTGTATTTGACACCAAGTAATTTCTGCCTGTACGCTGATAATGCAGACCCCATGTGATATTGTGTAAGATAAGGGATGCCATCGTGATTTCAGAATCTTTCATTCCAACAATATCTATGCAGTGGATAAACGAATAGATGAAAAATTTAAAATGAGCGAATTTACACTATTTACATTTTTTTTTAGAACAACAGTCTCTGTATGAACTTTATATTTTACCGTATATTTAAATGTTAACTTTGCATCCCGCGTTTCAAATATATGAGATGATAACATTCGTTTCAACAAAAATCGCTAGGTAGTGAAGGGGTTAAGCCAGAAGGGGTTTTGGTACTGCACGTTTTGATTATAGAAGATAACGATATTCCAGTTAGAAAAGCAAACACATGTGATGTGCACGCAAACAGTTTACACTATGCACTTGCGTCGAACTTGAACAAAAGATTAAAAAAAAAAGTCATTTTTTTTGTTTTCATTTTATGTAGTCGGCGTATTGTGTTTGATCGTGAAAGCCACAATTTACATTAAATTCCTAAAACAGAAATATTATGGTTAACTCCAGCTACTGAAGCTTTCAAGACAAACCCACAGACATCAGTTGGTTTAGCTTCTCCCTCCTTACCCCAAACAAACACTTGTGGATACAAGTTAATGAACATACACTCATAAACACTAAACATTACAATAAATACCTCTGTGATGACTTTCCGTTGGCTTCTAATTTATGAGTCACCGGAAAATGACCCTCACACAACCCTAAAACTCGCATTGTTGTTAGCGATATCACTAGGCACCTCCAATAAACACCTATATAGCGAGCATCTAGCGCTTCCTTCGTTCATTATATCATAAAAAAACAAAACTGCCTTCTTTAGTTTTTTTTTTTCTTTGTTTCTTTCTTTATTACGTTTATCTGACAAAGCCTCAATCGTGCGATCTGTATGCAATGCGCGCGCACATTATCCAAGTACTTTTAAGAGTAAGTGGGTCACACAATTTCCCCAAAGTGAGGAAAGATAATGCGTGCAGTCATTAAAAAAGCTACTCGGTTTTACAGAAAAAAAGGGAAATGTGTCAAAACATTTTTAAGTACAGTAGGAGGTGTCTATTTAAAAACATTCCTGAACTGATGCGCTTTATTTACCTGCCAGGAGTTTATCTAACAATACATTAAGATGTTTTTTCTTTTTTCATGTAATAAAAAAAGAAACTATAGGGGTTATTCGAAGAGAGCCGATCTGGCCCCGAATTGCCACCGAACAGGGAATTTCCCCGTACGGTGACATTTTGGGGCCATTCGGCTGTTCAGAGAGTAGGCAGTTCGCCCAATTTTCGGCAGTGAAATCCCCCATAGAGATCTAATTTATTCACAGACACCAAACAGCAGTGATAAGTTGCCTAAATGCCCTGATGTTCAGTGGTTTCATTCGGCAGGTTTAATCAGACGAATTCCATAGGCTTCAATGTTAAAAATATTCCTGTTTTTTATATCTAATAAATCTGTTTATTATTTTAATCTGCAGTAAAAAGTCTCTTTTATCGATATTTTTTTTAGGATCTTTTAGGCTTTTCTGGGGATTTTTTGGCAAATTTCATTTAGTTTTTTTTTTAAGTGGCTTTTCTTTTTTCTGTAACAGACCTTTTTATTATCATTCATAGGATCTTATATGTAAGTTCCAGGCATTTTAGTTCAGTAGTTGTTTTACAAACAGCGTTTCAATTTTGACATTTTCAATCGTATTGTTTTTGTTGTTTTTGATTTTATTTTACTCGGCAGCTTTCTCGTGCAGCTGGTCGGCGCTGTGCTCGGCAGCTCATCGGCTGCGTTTGACAGCTGTCCGGCGTGTTTGCGCTGGATGTTCGGCAGGTTGGCGACGATGGGTTTGCGGCGGGTTGGCGGCGGCATTTGGCGGCTGATTCCCTGCACTTCGTTGACCCTGCAGTGAAGGCTGAATTCACCACAGAGTGGGGAAATTTGATTCCCCGAAGTGCAGGGAACGAGAAAGCATCGAAATGCCAGCGACATTTCAAGGCTTGCTGAATAACCCCTATAATTTGTATTTTATATGTTTTTTTACAGTATTAGTTTAATAATTTACTTACCAGGTGCACTAATACATATTTTTTTGTCTAATTAAAGTCATAAACCAATTTGTAGATCCTGAAGGCATGTGGATCATTTTTCTATGACACAGGTCTTCATAAACGTCCCGAAAGGCATTGTAGGTAAATTTTTTACTTGTTTGTTCATTTCTGTTACAATTTTTTGCTTAATTCTTTTAAATGTTTCTGCTTATTTTATTATATCTGTTGTTTAATCCACTTAATGTCATGTAAGCGCTCAATCTTCCATTATATTTTTAATATGAGCTAATGATAACAAATTATCATTGTTTGAATACAGGGTTATTCAAAAAGCCCTGAATTGGCTCAGAAATTGCACCGAACGGTAGACATGTGCATTCGTTTTAGTACTAAAACGATTTAGTCCGAATTTTGGGATAATTTAGTTTTCGTATGACTCAAGAGAAACGAAACTGCTCAGTACAAAAAACAAAAGAAACTAAAATAAAATGCACTACATTTTAGTTTTTAGTCCTTTTTGTGATATTACATTGATGAGTGAAGGAGACCAGCAATGAAGAGCGCAACATCGCAACATCCGAAGTTCTGCACTCTCCACATGCCAATGCAGTAGGATGGTCTATACAGAGAGGGATATTAATTAATGCAGGAGAATGTTATATACATTATACAGAGAAAGGTATAAATTGAGGAGGATGTTCTATACAGAGAGGGACATTAATTCAGGAGGATGTTCTACATATTATACAGAGAGGGTTATTAATTAATGCAGGAGGATGCTCTAAACATTATACAGAGAGGAGCCTTTTTTTTTTAGACCTTTAAATCCAGTGGCTGTGAGCGCTGAGATCGGCTGCTTGTTACATTATCTCTCAGTACAATGTATCAGGCTCACCTGTTACAGTAACTGACTGTAATAGCGCTCAGAGTTTCAGTAAAACAAGGAAATAATATTGTTCTAACCTCTTAGATATAAAAATATTATTTACTAGTTTTACTGAAACTCTGAGCGCTGTGATGAGCAGCAGTCAGTTACTGTAACAGCTTTGCCTGACACGGGGCAGTATTACAATGTTGGTGCTAACTTAACCAGAGCTGTTGTAAACTGAAAACCTCCATAGGCTACAATGGCTCTGGGAAGTTTACAACAGCTCTGGTTAAGTTAGCACCAACTATGTAATATGGCCCACATTGTGCTGAGAGTGAGTGATACTGTAACAAGCAGCGATCTCAGCCCTCTGAGGAGCCACAACAATAGTAATTGTATCCACTGGTTTTCGGATGAATGAAATTAGTTTTCATACTAAAGAACTGAAAATGAATTTCTTTAGCAACTAAATGAATTGCATTTTAGGACTAATCCATTAGTTCAAAACGAAATTTTGTGCTGTGCACATGTCTACCGAACAGTGAATTTCCCATACGGTGTAATTTTGTGGCCATTTGGCTATTCAAAAAGCTGGCAGTTCACCAAATATTGGTGAATTGCCAGTGGAATTCCCGTAGAGAAGCAATGGTTAATCTATTCAGAGATCACCGAACAGCATCGTAATGTCAGTGAAATGTCCTGATTTTCGGTGGTTTCATTAGACAGGGTTAAACAGGCGAATCCTATAGGTTACAATGTATAACAAAAATCCAAGTTTTTCCTAAATATTTATTCAACTGTTTATTCTTTTCATTCACAGGAAAAAAAAGTTTCTTCATTTATTTATTTTTTGGATATTTTTTAGGCATTTTTTGGGATTATTACAGCAATTTTTATTTATTATTTTTAAAATTTTATTTATTATTATTTATCCGCTTCGCTGTGGAGGACGCGCTCAGCGCATCCTGTCGCATCGGCACTTGGCTGTGGAGGACACGCTGAGCACGTCCTCCCTTTGCAGCCGCGATCGGCCAGGATTCTGGCCGATCGCTGCGGCCCCCCGGTGCAGGCTGACATCTTGTATGTCAGTCCAGCCTCCAGGACCCAGGCGGGCACGATAGACATCATCGCACCAGCGCTTTTTTCGGACTGTTTCTGTGGTTTTGCGGCAGATTTTTGGATTAATTTGGCAAGGTTTTTTTTTATCAAATCGGCAGTTTTGCGGCGGTTTTTCAATTCGTTCGATGGGCCAATTTGAATGCAGACTTCACCGCAGGGTCGCCGAATCGAACTCACTGAAGTGCAGCGACCGGGAGAGCACCGAAATGTCGGTATTCTCTAAATAACCCCGTTACTGTTAATATTGAGGGATCCCCTGAGCATCGATCTAAGCATTATGGTTGAATTTTTATTTTTTTTACTCAATGTTTGTCATATATTTATTTATTTATAAAGGATTTTACCAGGAAGTATACATTGAGATTTCTCTTGTTTTCAAGTATGTCCTGGGCTCAAGAACATTGAGTTGTTATATACAGTTGCAAGAAAAAGTATGTGAACCCTTTGGGATTACGTGAAGTTTTGCATGAATTGGTCATAAAATGTGCTCTGATCTTCATCTAAGTCACAACAATTTGAAAAACACAGTCTGCTTAAAATAATACAACACAAACATTATATGTTTTCATGTTTTTATTGAACAGAACATGTAAACATTCACAGTGCAGGGTGGAAAAAGTATGTGAACCTTTGGACTTAATAACTGGTTGACCCTCCTTTGGCAGCAATAACCTCAACCAAACGTTTCCTGTAGTTGCAGATCAGACCTGCACAACGATCTGGAGTAATTTTGGACCACTCCTCTTCACAAAACGGTTTCAGTGTAGCAATATTCTTGGGATGTCTGGTGTGAATCGCTCTCTTAAGGTCATGCCACAGCATTTCAATCGGGTTGAAGTCAGGAGTCAGGACTCTGACTGGGCCACTCCAGAAGGTGTATTTTGTTTTGTTGAAGCCATTCTTTTGTTGAATTACTTGTATGCTTTGGGTCATTGCCCTGTTGCATCACCCATCCTCTGCGGAGCTTCAGTTGGCGGACAGATGGTCTTACGTTTTCCTGCAAAATGTCTTGATAAAGTCTGGAATTCATTTTTACATCCATGACAACAATCCGTCCAGGCCCTGAGGCAGCAAAGCAGCCCCAAACCATGATGCTCCCTCCGCCATGTTTTACAGTGGGGATGAGATTTTGATGTTGGTGTGCTGTGCCTTTTTTTCTCCACACATAGTGTTGTGTGTTTGTTCCAAACAACTCAATTTTGGTTTTATCTGTCCACAGAATATTTTGCCAGTAGTGCTGTGGAACATCCAGGTGCTCTTTTGCAAACTTCAAACGTGCTGCAATATTCTTTTTGGACAGCAATGGCTTCCTCCATGGTGTCCTTCCATGTACTCCATTCTTGTTTAATGTTTTCCTTATCGTAGATGTGTCAACAAAAATGTTAGCATGTGCCAGAGATTTCTGTAAGTCTTTAGCTGACACTCTAGGATTCTTCTTTACCTCATTAAGCATTCTGCGCTGTGCTCTTGCAGTCAACTTTACAGGACGACCACGCCTAGGGAGAGTAGCAACAGTGCTGAACTTTCTCCATTTGTAGACAGTCTGTCTTACCGTGGACACATGAACATCAAGCCTTATGGAGATACTTTTGTAACCCTTTCCAGCTTCATGCAATTCAGCAATTCTTGATCGTACGTCTTCTGAGAGCTCTTTTCTGCAAGGCATGGTTCACATCAGGCAGTGCTTCTTGAAACCAGTAAACCCAAAACTGGTGTGTGTTTTTAAAGGGCAGGACAGCTTTCAGCAACACATCCAATAATATCACACTGATTGGACTCAAGGTTGGCTCACTCCTGGCTCCAATTAGCTCTTGGAGAAGTCATTAGGCTAGGGGTTCACATACTTTTTCCATCCCGCACTGTGATTGTTTACATGTTCTGTTCAATAAACACATGAAAACATATAATTTTTGTGTTGCATTATTTTAAGCAGACTGTGTTTTTCAAATTGTTGTGACTTAGATGAAGATCAGAGCACATTTTATGACCAATTCATGCAAAACTCCACGTAATCCCAAAGGGTTCACATACTATATCTTGCAACTATATATATTATATATATCACACAGGAAAACTGGAAACAAAAGTCACATGAGCTGGATAAGACCTCAGAATGCACTTCGAAAAAAAAAAGCAAAATTAGGAAAAAATATAAACTTTTTGGATCCAACACGGTGTCACATATTCAGTTTATTTAACCTGTCCTGCCAACAGACCCAAGCCCTGTCTGGAAAAATGAGCAGGGGTTTTCTCTGGCAGAGAACCACATCATTAGAAGCTCTATGACTTATGTATGCACTAGAAGTTCATAAAAAAAGTTATTTAAATGACATCTGTATATAAAATTGGTAGGAAACGTCGTTTATTTTTTTTCCATGCGGCATACGACAGCAATGAGGAATTTTGCAATTGCCTGATTATTGTTCATTGCGTTGCCTAATGCCTATCTATAAATTTGCCGTTCTGGTCTCTCGTCTTCCTGGACCTGTGATTTAATATGGTTTGATTTAAGTTTATGTAGACACTACTTTCTTCATGATCCCGATCATGACTAAATGCTTGTTTCCCTTTACTGTGATGGAACTGACACGTGAAATGAGGCACAGTTATGAGTGGTTGGGTTGCCGATTCAGTGAATTCGTCCTGCTTGTCCAACTTCTAGGTCTCAATCATACTTTTTTTTGGATATTCATTATCTAGTTCATGACTAGAGATGTGCATTTGTTTCAGAAGAATTTGGAACAAAATTTGATAATTCATATTCGGAAGTACTTGCAAATAACGAATCGATACGATACGAATTCGAAACGGTATATAACGAATTTATTTAGTTTTACACTGTATCATCATCATAAAAGAAACATTTGAATAATTGATATCAACTATTGAATTTAAAATGAACTATCAAATTGATATCAACTATCGAATTGATCTTAACTTACGATACAAGTAAGAGTCAGCAAAGGACTTTATGAAACAAATTAATTTTGTTTCACTGTTTAATTTGACTCAAATACTAAATCTGTGACACAGCTTAAAATTTAACCCTAGCTTTTCTATTAACAGCAAAATTTGATTAATCTGGGTTTTATCTAGTGATCCAAAATTCAAATTGATATCAACTATCGAATTGATATATGAAATTCGAATCAATTAGAAATTTCAAATCGATTCAAACTTTTAAATCGATCCGAAACGAAATACGAAACGAAATTAGTTACGAAATTCCGAAAACGAAATGATTTAAAAACGTAACGAAACGAAACTAAACAAATTTTTCAGCCATGCACATCCCTATTCATGACAAAGAACATGAACATAGGCTGCAATTAATCAATGTTCCATGGAGACATGGGATGTCAGTGCCTGTGGGCGTGGGGTGTACCTTGATAGGAGTACACTGCTGTCATTAGATACCAGAGATGTAGAGGCATGTCAACTAGAAGTCCATCTCCGGCTAAACCAGGGGTCATCAACCATCAACTAGTGAGTTGTTGAGCATCACAATAGTCCCAAAACATCTGGAGGTCCAAAGTTGCTGACCCTTGGTCTAAACCAAGGGGGGCTGTATGGTTCCAGTACGCCATGCAGTTTGTAGTCTTTGCTACTACTACTATTTGAGGTTTGCCATCTTCACCTCACCATCATACAGGCAAATCTCATGAAAAGGTGTCTCCTTGGATGGAATGTGTGTGGGCTGTGAATGCATTGGATCCAACAAGTGATGTTGCCGCTTTTGGGGATTGTTCTTTGTTGTTGCTAGAGACGAAACCTGGGAAAGTCAGGCAGGAGTCAAAAATCAGAACTGTCTTGCTAAATGCAGAATTTATGCAAAGTATATCCAGTGGCGCGTTCATTTTTTTAATAGACTTAGGGTTCTATCACCTCCCTAACGCTAGCTCTAGCGCTCACATAAATGAACGTTGGCGCTAGGTTAATTGAGGTGATGCCTGCATCACCTCCAAATCGCTAATGGGTTAAAAAACCTGTTAGCGTATCAGTAATAGCGCTTATTAGCGTGAGCTTACTGTACTTTGTCCCCAGTCTACCTCTGCGATCACTCCCCCAACCCGCAGGATCTTCCAAGAGGCAAGATCCTGCCGGCGGAGAAGCCTCCATGGAATCCATGGAGGGGATGCTAGCGCTGGTGTATTTTAGCGCTGGCGCGAGCATCCTGGAGGCATTTTAGCTTAGGGCAGGTGGTAGGGCCCTAAGAGGATTATTCATTGAAGGTCGGAGTTACCACTGAATTGCAATGAATGGTGAATTTCTGTGATTTTCGGGGCAATTTGTCTATTTAGAAATCTAAATTTTGGCCAGATACACGTGAATTGACATCGAAATATGGTGCATTTTGCTGAAATTTGGTGCAATTAGTCAGCAACGAAAGACAGTACAGATACATACATTTTATTGATTTAAAGCTTCATATTGGCTACTATAATTCTTTTTTATTTCCGTGGAATTCCCAATGCTAATTCAGTGTTTTTCAGCAACTTTCGATAACTACTTCGGCGACTCCATTTTTGACGCAATACGATGACCATTGGTTAAATAGTGAATGCACCATATTTTCCCTGAAATGGAATTTCCGACTTGTGGCAAAATGGAACGAATTTGTATGCAGTGAAACTGAGTAGCATTTCGGTGCTTTGTGAGTAACCCTTTAAATGCAACTTGGTGAAGGGAATCTGTGTTTTTGCTGAATAGTCTACTCCAGTGGTTCTTTTTGGGGCTTCTGTCCCCCATGACTCCCAGACCACATTCCTAGTGACCACATACACCTTATTTTTTATAGGAACACTGTAAATTCAAAACAAGTACCTAATCTAAAACGCTTTTCACCCTCCCAGTTTCCTTCACACCCCCGTGGATCTTTCTACTGCCCCCATGGGGGCGGTTCTGCACACTTTGGAAATGACTGGTCTACTCTTTGTGTCCTTTGAAAAAATTGGGTTAATTTCGGCTACTGTAGAAGTCAGTTCATGAGTGAATAAAATTTATGGTGATTGTGTTGGAACTACCCAACTACCCACTTTTTTGAGCGTGAGCCGGTCTCCTAGTCCGCATGCGTCCGCAGGTAAGAGCTCCGTTTGTGTGAGGTTGAGCAGTTCAGGGAATTTTTTTGCCTGAGGTTCTCTCCACACATGTGCATTTAGAATCCAGGCCCCCTGATAAACTTGCCAATTACTGACATAAAACACCGAGAGGCTCATTGAGATATTGGCCACCTCTCTGATCTCCTTCCACTTCAGACTGAAATGTTTTATCCCGACGACAAGCGCTTCCAGAGTTTGACTGTTTTTACACACTTTAATCATTTCTTGCTTGAGGGTTTTATGTGTGTAAGTCTTTTTCTTTTAATCCTATGTGATTTTACTTTTGAACATGGCGTCCCCTTTATACGTTAGCTTCATTACCTGCGAGTCTGCAAAGAAAATCGACTCTAAGGAATAGCCACGTGTTATAAAAGATTCACTAGTATTTTTAGTTTGTTTTTCAATGTTATACTTTTGCCGCCGCCGAAAAATCACCGAACGCATCCAATAAACCACCGATCGCAGCTGCAAACCGCCAAACGCAGCCGGCGATCCGCCGATCAAACGCCGAACGGCACCGAAACAAGCCGACCAGTTGCCGAACAGGGGTAAAAAAAACACATGCAATTTTTAAAAGGTGTTTTAAACAAAAAATAATGAATGAAAATGCATGAAAATAATATATAAGGTCCTATGAATAACAATAAAAAGGTCTATTACAAAATAGAAAAAAATATTGGGGCATACGCCGGGGGGGTGTATCGACTGCAGGGTGTGTGTTTCTCTTACTCATTTATTCATTTGAATATATGGTGGTTTGCTTTGGGGGGGGGGTTGATTGAGATTATTCCCGAGAGGAACTGAAACGTTGACCTTGCCATGGATTAATAAATGTTCCACTTTATAAGAAGTCTAGGAGTGCCGGCACTTTTTGTTATTTCTATGTGGATGGGCTGATGCTCAAGCACCAGGCGAAAAATATTTGTGAACCGTGAGTGCAGAACTCGTTTGGGATTTTGTGTATATTCAGTATATATATATATATAAGGTTGCATAAACCTTATCTCTGCTAGAAAGCCACAGTGTGACATAGCATTGATTTTAGGGCTCTGTGTAATAACAGACCCAGGATGCATAAAAGTGAGACAGAGGTCATTTGCATATCCTACCCAGAATTCCTTGCTGCATATGGGGAATGTGGCACAGGAGCTCTGGGATGCAATTCATCGAATTGCTGTGATGTGCAGGTGGCTTCTGCAATAATAAACACACTTATTATAGTGTGGAGGCTTTTTATCTCACTTTTAGTCCTTCACCATAACCCTTGTGGATATATATATATATATATAAAATAAATAAATATGGCGGCACTTCGGGACAAAAAAGTCAGTATAACCTTTATTGCTTCACCATAAGTCGCATAATCAACGTTTCAGCTCCAGTCTGGAGCTTTCGTCAGGACATATGTAGAAGAAAGCTCCGGACTGGAGCTGAAACGTTGACTGTGCGACTTTTGATGAAGCAATAAAGGTTATATTGACTTTTGATAGAGCCAAGTGGCACCGGGCATGATTGATTTGCAAAGCAAGAGTATATAACATATTAGTGGATTATTTATGTATATGATAACCTTTTTTACAAGGGTATTTTACACTTGTAAAAAAAATAATTAAATCGGTTCACCTGAACTTGACATGTAAGTATTTGTTTTTAGTTGACAAGAGGTTGCAGTGGATATATGCAAATTTTAAATTTGCATAGCTTAACATTTTCTGAAAAAGGCCGTTAAAATACTGTTTATGCTATTTTTATAAATAAAATACTCTATTTTTAGATCACTCAGGGATCTGGAGAATATAAAAAACACATTTTAAGTTACCAGTTGCAGGAATAGGAATAAAGTCCAGAGAGTAAAACACACTCTAAACCAATATTTATGTGTTCACAGTGTCCCAAACTAATGGATCAATAATCAGGTAACAGTGTTGTGTCTCTGAGTGTTAAGATTTGAGTAATGTACAGAGAAACAATAGAGGGAAACACATACATTATCACCGATATTTTGGTGCCCTCCCATTCGCCAGTCTTCAGTGAGTTCGATTCGCTAACCCTGCGGTGAATTCACCATGCACTGCAGGACCCCAGAGTGTGGCGAATCGACCCAGCCGAACGACTCGAAAAACTGCTACAAAACCACTGAATCAATCCGAAAAAATGCTGAAAATTCACAGAAATCGTTCCAAAAACCCGCCGAATGCATCTGACAATCCACCGCAACGATCTGAAAAAGCCGATGACCAGCAGAACAGACCTCCGACAAGCCACCAGAAAAAGCCTACTAGCCGCCCAACGAGGTCAAAATAGAAACACAACTTTTAAAAGGCGTTTGCAAAGAAAATACTGCATGAAAATGCCTGGAAATAATATATAAGATCCTATGAATAATAATTAAAAGGTCTGTTACAGTGAAAAAATAAAACACCACTTAAGAAAAATCATAATTTTGTTTGCTGAAATAAATCACGAAAAATTCTAAAAAATAAATAGACTTTTTGCTGCAAATAAAAAGACTAAACGGTTGAATAAATATTTGATAAAAATTTAGAATTTTAACATTGAAACCTATGGGATTCGCCTGTTTAAACTTGTCGAATGAAACCACTGAACAGCAAGGTATTTCACTGACATTTCTCTGCTGTTCAGTGTCTCTAAATAGATTAACCATTACTTCTCTATGGGGATTTCACTGCCGCCAAAGAGCACTGTATTTCGCTGGCAATTCGCCAATATTTGGCGAACTGCCAGTATTCAGAATAGCCAAATCGTCACGAAATTGCACCGTACAGTGAATTTCCCCATTCGGTTCAATTTCGTGGCCAATTCGGCTCTGTTTGAATAACCCTGTATGTAAATTAATAGATGTGTGGTTTCCACACGGCTCCTGGGCAGCCGACCTTCATAAATATCCAAAAAGAGACACCGGTCATCCTTAGAGGTAAAATATAGAGCTGATTTATCCAGGAATTATTTTCTTCTTGTATGAAGCCGAAACGTTCTGTCTTGAATAAGGCTAGGGTCAGACGAACGCATTTTTCACGTTGTCCGTGAAAAAGTGCGTTCGAACAAATGGACGTATTTTTTCACGGAATACGCGATAGCGGTCATACGATGCACATTTTCGTCTGTGATTTTGTACAGATCATCAATAAAACCCTTTTGCGTCTGGACGTTATGTTGGCCGGACATTAGCAGTGTCTGACGTCTCCCAATCACACACACACGCCGCTATGCGGACGCAGCGCACTCTGTACGTCAGTAGTAGCGGTTTGACGTTCTCGAAAAAATGCGTTCGTTTGCTACTTGCGGTGCACGGATGAACGTTCGTGCGGCTGTTCGTCGTATGTTCCCCGGCATTTGACGTCATTTGCTGCTAGCACGGCCGTGATTTCGTGCGGCTAAACGCACGTTAAAAATGCTTTCGTCTGACCTTAGCCTTAATCAGCTCTATATTTTAGGCTGGGGTCAGACCAGCGCACTTTTAACGTGCGTTCTGGCGCACATAATTACGGCCGCACAAGCAGCAGATGACGGGCAATGACGGCCAATAAACAATGTACGGCCGCACAAAAGTCCGGCCGTGCAACGCAAGTGGAAAATGAACGCATTTTTTTCAGAACGCAGAACCGCTAGTACTGATGTACTGAGTGCGCAGCTGCGGCATAGCGGCGTGTTTGCGTGATTAGGAGATGTCAGACACTGCTAATGTCCAGCCTACATAACGTCCAGACGCAAAAAGAGTTTTATTGATGATCCGTACAAAATCACGCCCGAAAATGCGCGTCGTCTGACCGTTTTAGCGCATTCCATGAAAAAATACGTCAATGCGTTCGGACGCACTTTTTCATGTTCGCGGGGGAAAAATGCTTTCGTCTGACCCTAGCCTTAACTGTGAAAGTGATCGACTTTTCTTTTGGATACTTGTCAACGTTTCAGGGATGATCGGATCCTGGTAGCCATCGATGGGAATTGTCTATGACTCAAAGAGCTCAACAAAGACGGAAGAACTATAAAAACAAGGGCATTTTGGAGTAATGGGCATAAGTCACTCATATCAATGATTGCATGCGTGTGGTTTCACTATGCATGAAGTATGTCTGGAAGCAAGAGCAATCATGGAAATCACCAGCACATTGCTGGAAGGAAGAACGTGACTCAGACCCATTGTAGGAAGAGTTTTATAGTTGAATCAACCCAAGATCGAGATTTTGGATAAAATGTAAGGCACCTCCTTTGGACTAAGCCTATAAGCCAATCAAAGTCAAGTCTTAAAGTCACTCCAATTAATGGTTGGCAGTTTTGCACTTAATCCACTGCCATACACTCAAATTTAATACTATCGTATGTTGGTCGGTTTTCTAAGGGCTAGACCGTGAAAGGCGTTTCGGCCAAATATTGTCTTCTGCGTAACCTCTGGTGCTCCTGTGTTGCCCAGGACAGCAAAATCCAGTAAAAGAATGGAGGCTTGGCACTCAGGTCATGAAGTGGCACGTTTGTTGGAGGTTACCTTGATGACGACAAGTGACAAGTGCCTGACAATGGCTGACGTTTCAGCCGAAACATTGTCATTTGGTTAACCTCCAATAAAGTTACCACTTCATAACCTGAGTGCCCGACCTCCCTTCCGATACTTGCTGGCGACCAATGTGGGCTGTGAGGGAACCCCATTCCAGCAGTAATCGGGAATATGTATTAACACTGAAAAATGGTAGCGTGGAGGTTTTCTGCAGAACAGATAATTCCTTCAGACATACTCGTCCTTCCGTCAGAGGATTTGGGGAATTGTGGTTCAGCTGTCAACCTTCTACAATACAAACTGACAACTGAGCTTCAACCTCTGTGTCGGCAAAGCTCTGTTTGATGAGGGTTTACAGCTATGCTATAGAAAGTCATTGGATTCTGATGGGCTGTTATACGTTCTACTCCGGATACATCTTGTCGAACAAGTGCTTTTGACAACAAAAGGGACAAAACAAAACATTGTAGCATATTAAATGTTTTAGGGCTCTATTAAATTCATCGCGCCAAAGCGCACGCGCAGCGCTATTTTTTTTTGCGCGAAGCATTAAACGTTAACGCGCGAAAAATAACGCTGGTATTACAATCCGTGCGCATTTTTTCATCCGTCAAAAAATAAGGCGTGTAAAAAAGATGCGCAAAAACGCGCGAGCATTAACGTTGCGCGCAGAAATCGCTGTGCGGACTGTTTTTTCACGCGATTCAACCAATCAGAATTAAGAACCACAATTGTCTCCCGTTAACTTTTGCGCCTGTCAAAGTCAATCTGCGCATATATGCTGCAGCAATAATAAAAACACGCACAACATCTCTATTTTATTGTTTGGGTACGTGTAGAATGTGTAACTATACTTTGCTGTATTGTTTTTTTTTCGGCCCGGTGTATTTGGTTTCGGCCGGGACGTTCAGATTTTCCGTTACCACCAGCTTTTAAAAGACATTAAAATTATGTGCGCAAACGCTTTGCGTTAAAACTTGCGCATAGATTGTGCGCTGGTACGCGGATGGTATTACAAACGCATTTGCGCTCACAATGTTAAGTATAGGACAAGCAACGTACATTACGCTCGCAAAAGGTTCGCGCAGGTTCACCCGCGGTAGACGTTAACGCGCATTTTTTGCACGGATATTGTAATACGACGTTCAGCGCAATGGGTTTTTTTGCCCCTCGCGTTGATGTGTTTTTGCGAAGAATGCAATAGGGCCCTAAATGTTTCATTTTTTGGTTGTTTACGTGTATAATTTCCTGTAACAAATTACCTTTATGAGACGATAAACTAGGAATTGCTCCTGGAGAATGCATAACCAAGTAATAATTCCGCGTGGCAGTTTTCATTTACTCTCCGAGACGTTTTTTGATAAATTAGACTTGACAGAGTACACAATTTGTGAGTTACAGTAGCTAAGAGTTTAATACATTATTCTGTGACACTGACTTTGATAGATAGAAGCTTTGCGCATGCTAACCCTTTTGACATAATTGCTACAATAGAGGTAATCAGGTAATAGCTGATGTTTTGCAAAAATTACGCATTTGTCAATGAGATGTGCTCCTCTATTTATTTATTTATTTGTTGGTAGTGTGTTCTGCCATTGTACTTCACTCCCACACTCCCAGTGCGTTACAACAATGGCACGTATTGATAAATCTGCGCGGCAGACAGTTCAGGTCTTATTCTTCAGAAAACATTAATCCGCACTTGGCTTGCAAATGTAATAAACAGGCTTTTCGAGTTTATGTCTTTTGCAGGAAAAACAACCGACGCAATAAGCTCGTGAGCTGCCGATAAACATTTACTTAAAAGATTGGCATTTATTATCCCGTTTCAGATATTGTTCTCTGTATGACTAGACGGGGGAATAACCTTAGACTTGGCTCCAGTTTAAATTAGTATGCTAAGATGAGTTGACCATCTGTCCAAGAATCGAGACTTTTTCCTGTGTCGCTCTCCAAACCGTAACAATGGAAATGCAGATGGTTTGCCCTCCTCGAAAATAAATGTACGGTGTTACATCTCAGTGCAAGAATATATATTTTTAGGCGTAAGCCCTTCATATGGCAAGTCGGTGGTGTGCTCATCTTTTAACCACCGTCCAACCGGTGATAATCTGTTCCTTTTTTTTTTGCTTACCTAAAGTATATTTGCTTTGCAGAAGCTTTTTAACAAAACTATAACATGGATAGCTCTATTTTAAAATTAAATTGAACACAACATTAAAGAAAACATTTACAGGTTGGGCGCCCCTCATCCGGAATTCTAAAATCTGGAAGACTCCAAAAGCCGGAGTCCTCAGAGCCATCCGAATTTCATTAATCTCGGATTAGGGGTGCTCTGGATGGGTGCTGTCACTGGGGAACCCGGCTCCTGAACGCTGCAGTAGACCGCGGCACAAGCTGGGAGTCTCTGGGCAGCCCCAGTGTGTGACATGCTGCACGGAGTTACACCGACATCGAGCATCATGCTCAGCTGAGTGTGTATTCGATGCTGGCTGCAGCAGGAAGGGCATCCCGGCTCTCCTGCCGTGATTGTCTTCCAAGTGTGCCATCCTGACTATTGAATCACATGACATGTTGCTGTCTTGATCCAAGTTGCTTGTGTCACGTTATAATGCAATGCTAACCTCTCCATACCAAGTGACATGCCATGACAGTCACAAAAAGCTTTCCCTTTTGGACGGCCCTGGCACAGCATTGGTTGAAAAGGTTATATTTACCTTGGCACGCTGGGTTAAATCCAGGATCACTTTTGCTGATGGTCTCTAATGTTAGACAGTTTGGTGGAAGCAGATGGTATTTTACTGGTGCAAGAATGAGCAAACAGTCATTCGAACTGTGGCGGTATCTGGCTATCGTTTAACTCCCAGCCAACAAACCCTGGTTGTTATGCCCACTAACACGTTGCCACCGCCGGGAGGGTCTGAATGCCGATGGATTGCATGGCACACCCCATGGCTCTCCAGTTACTCCTCAGCCCGCCTGCCTTGCCAGTGGCTGATTGTAATTGGCTGCAGGTGGGCTGCTCGCGTTCAGGCAGTCCCACCTGCAGCCAATTGTGGTGATCGGATGCAGGGAAGGGAAGCAAGCTAGAAGAGTTGCCGGAGAGCTGCGGGGCGTGCTATGCGGCCTTGTGGCATTGTGGGAAGCAGGCTAGAAGAGTTGCCGGAGAGCTGCAGGGCGTGCTATGCGGCCTTGTGGCATTCAGGCCCGCCTTCACTCCAGCAGACCCCGGCGTTAAGGGGCTAAGAAGCTGTTCACATGTTTGCCATGTGGGATGCCAGTGAATTTGGAGTCTCCTTGCATCAAGGACAACCTCCAACGTGTCCATACCAATATGTAGTGGATGTCTTTACAGCAATATAATGGTCGTGATTGGCTGTCACAATATAATCGGTATTCAATGATAACTAGATCTTTATTTGAATTATTTACGGGCAGATTCCTAATATTTTTTTAAAACAGTACTTTATACATTGAGCTGTTGGTGCTCATGTGTTACAATCTAGCTGTAAGGTGGTACAGGAGACTTTCCTCCCCTTGTCAGTTGGACATTTAACAAGACAGAGATTATTTGTTTTACCTGGTTTTGGTTAATGTCAGGAGGATTAATGTTACACCATGCATTGATCATTTTGTATTTTATGTCTCATTTTAGAATGTTTTTAATGACAGATTGTGGTGTTGAAGGTGAATACCGTAATTATATATGGACCAGATATTGTTCTGTGATATTATTTGTGTGCATTTTAAATTTTTTAGGGTTTGCACCCTGTTTAAGCCCAGTGATAGTGCTGAGTTAAGCTTTTTGTTACTAAAAATGTGATACATGATGTTGCACAGTAAAACAACACAAAATTATAAAGTAGCCTAAAATGTCCTATTTGCATCCCTTTCTAATGCAAGATTAGTGTTCTTCCAGAGAGAGAAATAAAAATACTTTTTGAATTCTTACTCCTGTCACCCAATAGTGCTGGAAAGAAGCTACAACTACTGTAGCAGCCCACACTATCAATGTAACAAAAAGTTCAAATGTTGCCGCTGCTTTACAGCAGCCATGGAGATGGCAGAATACAGGGAGAGCTCTGGGGTCACTCACTGCTGCAAAGGGATAAGATTCAGGCTGAAAATCGCTGTACAGTACAGATACAAGATGTTACTCTAATTTCCCTACACATACAGATATTGGTATTTTTTTGGAAGCTGCATTGCTAATAATCTCATTATGATCATTATAAATCCCCATAAGCAGGAGATCTGAACATTTTATTATCTATATTTATCAAATTTACTAGACTTGTGCACCGATTTTTTTTTCGGTTCGATTCGGTTCGGCTCGTTCGTATTTTGTAAATTTTCGTTTCGGCTTGTTTCGGCCGATTTCCGTTTCGGTTCGTTTCGTTTTCGTTTCTTTTTCGTATCGACTTTTTTCGTAATTTTGGAAATTTTCGTGTTTTTCGGAACGTCTGTTCTCCTCGTTTCAAAGTGTCTATTCGTTTTGACGTAAACTAATGGTTTTTCGAGTCCGATATTTCTGTCGATACGATAATTCTGTCGATACGATAATTCTGCCATTGAGATTTCTCTGGTTTTCCAGGAAGGATACATTGAGATGGGAATGATACAAAATTACAGAATCAGCGATATAACCAAAAAATATGTTGTCCGAAATTACTGAAATGGAACCGAAATCAGGAATGGAGCCGAAATTACAAATGGAACGAAAATGATTTTCGATTTTACACATTTCTAGTCCATTCGAAAATTCCGAACAAATTTTCGTTTCGTTTCGTAACGTTTTCGTTTTCGGAAAATTCGGATCTGAAAATTTTCGGAAAATCGGCTGAATCCGAATGCGTGAAAATTCCGAAATTCCGAAACCCGAAACGCACATCCCTAAAATTTACTCTATCTGACTCAAAAGGAAATTTCTGCCTGTATGCTGATAATGCAGACCCCGTGAGACATTGTGTGAGATAAGGGACACCATCTAAAGTTAACAACCTTTTTTCCCAGTAACAGTTCCTTAAACTTAAAGTATAATCCAAAACATAAAAAATACATTATATTTATCTGTTAACTCAGAATAAGAATATTTATGTAATATATATTCACCCTAGATTTAATGTTATACATATTTTTCCAACAATAAACTCTTGAAAGGGTTAACAGTTTATGCGTGCAATGACTTTGTTGCAACGCTGGTAGGACTTCACTTCACTTTGGTATGTGCTTTGTGTATTTGGAAAGTCACGGTGAAAAGCGAACACATATAAAGTCAATTTTTTTTGGCTGTTTATTCTAGCATTCCACAAATCAATCAAAAGGGCTCGTCCTTTAGGTCCATTTATCGTCCTTTTATTTATTTATTTATTTTTTTGCATGTGTAAATGTGTGTTGGTGTTGAGAACAAATGGTAACTGAATGAGCTGTGCAGTGATAAATTTTTCTTGTTAGGAGAAATTACATTCGCTAACTTGAGCTACTTCAGCATGAAATTGAAAAGGAATCATTTTGTCTTAATTTACATTCTTGATTCAATGGATATGTGAAGTGGCGGAAGAATATTTCAACAACTGTTGCTTCTGAGAATACGGCGCACGTAGATCGGCTAGATGTAAAATGGAAAAAAATTACTAAAATATAAAAATAATCTAAACACGTACAATGAAATGTGTTTAGTAAGCAGATCTGCTGTCAAATATTTGTAAATAAAGCTAAATTATTTATTTATTTATAAAGTATTTTACCAGGAAGGATACATTGAGATTTCTCTCGTTTTCAAGTATGTGCAATTATTAAATAGCAACAGATGCAACGTAAAATTTTTAAGCGCGGGTGAATTTACAAATACAAAACAAAGACATATTTAACCCCTAAAATATCAAAAATGTGTAAACAATTTGTAAACACATTGCTTTGTAAAACAATAAACGACATTCATTACAATATAAAACTCCATTTGTAGACCTTTGTAACGTAAGATTAATGTGCCCCCCAGCGGATAAAAGAAATTCTCTGAGATCTCACTCCTGTTACCCACTGTATTACTGTAAATAGGTTACAAAGAACAGCCTTCTCCCTCACTGTAACAGAAAGCTCAACAAACTTTACTGCTGCATCACAGCAGTCAGAGAGAGGGCAGAATATAGGGAGAGCTCTGGGTTCACTCATTGCTATACAGGGATAAGATTCAGGAGGTTATAATGAGTTAAAATCCCTGTACAGTACAGATACAAGGTGTTGCTGTAATTGCCATACACAGGCATTATGCAGCACATACAGATACAAGGTGTTGCTGTAATTGCCATACACAGGCATTATGCAGCACATACAGATACAAGGTGTTACTGTAATTGCCATACACAGGCATTATGCAGCACATACAGATACAAGGTGTTGCTGTAATTGCCATACACAGGCATTATGCAGCACATACAGATACAAGTGTTACTGTAATTGCCATACACAGGCATTATGCAGCACATACAGATACAAGGTGTTACTGTAATTGCCACACACAGGCATTATGCAGCACATACAGATACAAGCTGTTGCTGTAATTGCCATACACAGGCATTATGTAGCACATACAGATACAAGCTGTTGCTGTAATTGCCATACACAGGCATTATGCAGCACATACAGATATTACATTGCTAATAATCTCATTATG
This sequence comes from Leptobrachium leishanense, assembly GCA_009667805.1. NCBI lineage: Eukaryota > Metazoa > Chordata > Amphibia > Anura > Megophryidae > Leptobrachium > Leptobrachium leishanense. The sequence continues at coordinate 372,009,233 of CM019065.1, forward strand.
ATCCATACAAATCCCCATAAGCAGGAGATCTCACCATTTTATTATCTATCTTTATCACAGTTACTGTATCAAACACAAAGGTCTTTTCTGCCTCTACGATAATAATGCAGACCCCGTTTGAAACTATAAGATAAGAGACACCATCTAGAGCCCAGAATCTTACATTTCAACAATATTTCTGTAAAGGATAAATGAATACATGAAAAACTAAAAATGAGCAAATGAACATTATTTTAATTTAACTATCTTAGAATAACAATTTTTGTGCGAAACTTCTATTCCACCCTATATTTAATTGTTAACTTCACATCCCATGTTTCAAATAAATGTTATGATAGCATTTTGTCCAACAAAAAATCGCTTGGTAGTGAAGGGTTTAAGTGAAGATATGGACGATGACGGTGAAAAATGGCAGAAGCAAAGAGAATTCAATGAAAAGTTGGCACATGTATTGAAATAGAGATTTTCTTTCCAGAAACAAGTGATTTTTAAAGTTACATCTCATTAATAATTTTACTCTGAATGATCAAGAGTATTTTGTTTACAAATACATGTTACTGAGTTTATTTAACCAAATGTTAGTTCACCATTAGACTTCTAATGTAGGCAATTTGATTCTACTGGATTTTCAGTCATTATAACCCCCTGAATCTTATCCCTGTACAGCAGTGAGTGACCCTAGAGCTCTCCCTTTATTCAGTCCTCTCCCCGGCATCTGCAATGCAGCATTAGTCAATTTGAACTTTTTGTTACAGTGAGGTTTAGAGCTGCTATTTGCAGCTGTTTTTATGTCTCTCCAAGGTTCTTGGAGAGATATAAAACAAAAGATTTTGCTTCTCCACAGAAGACACACTAATTTTGTTTTAAAATGGTATGAAATTGTCTTTTGATATGCTAATGAGTGCTTTTCAATGTATTACAATGCAAAATTGAGATAACTCAACTTTGGGTGTGAAGGGGTTCATGAAAAACACTATAGACTAATGCCAAGGTTCACTAGTCATAGGAGTTTCTACTTACTTTGCATAAATTACAAGAAAATGTGGTGATTGATAGATGTTGCATGTCACAAAAGAAGATAACTATATCTGTTTCAGCTTACAGAAAGGTCACGCACAGAATACCAGAATAGACACCTACTCCCTACATACACAGTGTTATAAAATAAATGCAATCTTATGAATCAAACACAGTTTTCAAATCATTTTCTCAAAATATCTCCTATGTTCTCCCATTGTCACCACTTCAAATGTATGAAATGATAATACTTTGCTGCAAGTTATCAATTCCCATAGCCATAAATTACCATTTCCACTGGATCACTGGGTACTGGTACATAGATTTGCTTTCTTTCCGGAAATCTAGCTGGTTTGGTTCCAGAGACAGAGAACAACATGTTAGTAGGGGGTCATTCCTTTATATGAATTCATTTTTTTTTTTTAAATGGTGTTTAACCCCTTCAATACTAAGTGGTTTTCTATAAAACCACTGTCAATGACCAATGGTTTTATGGAAAACCATTTTACATTACCCCTAATTAATAACATTGCAGTGCATTCAGAGAGCGTATGCATTCAGTGACAGGCAGAGGGCTCTCTCTGCTTATCACTCACAGTAATGCGGTTGGGATCGCTGTGAGTCTGAAAAGGATGCACTTCAAAGAGTTCCAGGACGTCAGCAGTTATGTCTGATGAACTGGAACCTAATGGACATATTGTGGAGCTCATATACAAGCTAATCTTGTGTACAGTAAACCATTTATTTCACATTCTTCCAGAAGAAGAGCAAATTGAGTTAACTTGATCCTGGGAGCCCCAAGGTGCGTTTGGAGATCGAGTGAACTTGATCGTGCTAGTGAAGGGGTTAAGTAGAAATAAACCAAGTCTGTGCCTTTTTTCCTGATTAATGTAAAAGAAATCTAAAAGAAAGCATGGAAAAGACTTTTCATTCCAATGTATTTGAACCATGGCAGCACACTCTGCGCCCTATCACTTGCCCTAAGCTAAAACGGGGAATCTAAGGGGAAAAAAATGTGGTCGCAAATCTCCCCTTAGCGTCACTGTTTTACAAGTGTATTACGGGGCAGGTGCTGAATCGTGGCGGCTGCTGGTCTCCAGGATGTTTGCAGCAACGCTAAGGCACTGTCGTGAGCATCCTCTCCATGAAGTCCATAGGACTCCATGGCGGCCTCTCCTGCTGGGTAACATGACTGGTAGAATCTCGCCTCATGCGAGATCCTGCAGGTCCACGGAGGGAGACTGGGGACTTTTTTCCCCAGTCTCACTCTGCTCCTTGCGGCCAGAAGCGTCGGATGAGAGGTGAGTATTTGATTTTTTTTTGAGAGGGGGGGGGGTTCCAGCTGCTGCTAACTGGTTCCGCAGAAGCTCTCAGCTGTAGCAGACTTATTTAGTTAGCTACAATGGTTCGTAATCAGAGTTAGGACTTTGTGATCCTGACACCAATTACTCCTTGCTTACTCTTTGCGATCCCCATGTTAAGCATAGGGAGAGCAAAGTACAGTAAGCTTGCGCTAAAAAGTGCTAATACCGATGCGCTAACAGTTTTTTTTAACCCATTAGCGGGACTCTTGTATCACCTCCCGAATGCTACCACCTCAATTATCCTAGCGCTAGTGCTCATTTATGTGAGCCCTAGCATTAAGGAGGTGGTAGGTCCCTCTGTGTCCTTTTATCTGTCCTATAATTTGCAACCAATATGTTTGAAAAACCTAAAAAAACAATAAAAAATACAGCTGTACCATGCACAGCAATCTTTTTTACTTGCAGGTATAAGGGCTGACTGATACGTATTGTTTTATTTATAAATTCGATTTTCCAGTAAAAGGTTATTTTGTTATTGTGTAAGTGTATTTTACACTTCTGTTTTTTTTGTGGCGCTTATTTCACGTTAATGGCTTGTGGAAAACGTTTATGTGCCCATGGGCTCCAAAAACAAAATCCTTGTTTTTGGAACTCGCGATGAGTTTAGAGTTTGAAACGGTGGAATGTTAAAAGCTTGATTGGAAAGAAACACACCACATATGGTGGTGATGATGGGAGAACTGGAAAATGTAAATATTTTCGTATTCTTCGTACCTTGAAGAGATAAAGTTAAGTCATTTGTGAAATAGTTATGCAAACCGGTGGAGAGGCAAGTTACGTATGAGGTGGCACAGGTAAATGGATGGAAATTTGGAACATAACAGGGCCCCCTAGTGATGTCGATTTTAAGGATTGTTTGTTCATCTATAAGAAAAAAAACTGGGGAATGGGGTAGAAAAGGACCTACTTGGGTGGTACTAGAGTTAGGGAGGCCAAGGGCAAAGCTCAACTATGCGGCCCCATTTATTTGGCAAACATGCAGAAATTAGCCCAAAAAAATGACTATTAATGAGGGTTCAGACAATTCTCCTGGCAGCTTGGTGTATGCTAATGTAGGAGAATACTTGTGTAACATATCAGTAATCACATTAATGTGTGTATACTGAAATGCTACACAAATACCATCATACGAGGCTTCTGTTTGAGCGTAGCTGTAGGCAACTGCCTATTTGGCCTAATTATAGAGCCACCTCTGAGGACCTACACTAATAAATGAATACCAGTCATTTCTGATATGGGGTGTGACGTAGTCACTTTAAATTTGGGGTACATGGACCTAAAGATGCATTTGAGAGGCACGGATCTGTTGTGTTATATTCTTTTCCAGCCCTCTCCTATGTTGAAGTCACCCTGTACCTTCAATTCTAGGTGCAGGGTGTTTGTGTTAGTTGGACACATGCAACAAAATGACAAGCAGAATAGGGCACATGCAGCAAAGTGACACACAGAATGGGGCATATGCAACAAAATGACAAGCAGAATAGGGCACATGCAGCAAAGTGACACACAGAATGGGGCATATACAACAAAGTAACACAGAGAATGGGACACATGTAACAAAATGATGTACATAATGGGGCACATGCCATAAAATGATGCACAGAGTGGGGCATATGCAACAAAATGACTCACAGAGTGGGGAACATGCAACACAATGACACAGTATGGGGCATATACAACAAAGTCACGCAGAGAATGGGGAACATGCAACAAAATGACACACTGAATGGGGCACATGCCGTAAAATGATGCCCAGATTGGGACATATGCAACAAAATGACGCACAGAGTGGGGCACGTGCCACAAAATGACACACAGAATAATGTATAAGCATTAAAAGACGTGGAGCATTCAGATTTCATCTGAATACATCTGATTTATATTTGGATTTGGCTGATTATAATCAGGTCGGTTCGGAGATTGATTCGGGTGGATATCGGCAATTCTAAATTTGCCTCGATCCAAACTGATGATAAATCAGTCGACTATCAATTCAGACCGAACCGAATTGCACATTTAATAGCATTGCTTTTTTCTAGATGAGACAAACTCGTGTGAAAATATTGCTCCAAACCAGTGTCTTAATGTGGAAATAGGGAAATGTGTGCCGACTCATTACACCTTGGTACAAACCGCTAAGGCCCCTGTAATTGTCATCAAGGCGGCATGGCTTGCAATGGATTCTCTAAATCAGGGGTCGGCAACCTTGGCCTTCCAGATGTTTTGAAGCTTCATTTCCCAAGAGGCTCAGCCAATCTAATGTGTGGTTTAGCATCATGGGAGATGTAGTTCCTTAACATCTGCAGGGCCAAGGTTGTTGACCCCTACTCTAAATAATAAAAATCATGTACGAATACAAAATTTAATTCTATTTTTATTTATTTAAATTTTTTTAAAGCCTGTGGAAAATTCTATACCTGGAGTCACTTTATTACAAAAAAACAAGAGAGAGAATAATACTGAACGCTGTTGTGAAATCATTAAAAAAAAAAAATCTTTTACGCCTGAAGAGAATTTAATTAATTATTTAAAAAAAAAAAAAATTAAATTAAAAAAAAAGAGAGAAAAAGGAAAAAAAAATTGACTCGTATCTTGCACAATTACTTTGTTCTCGGGAGAAATACTTCCAAACTGTCAATCTGTCCGGTTCCAGCTTTAAACAAAGGTCCTGTTGTATTTTGAAGGTATTCATAACAAGTTTTATGGAAGGCTGAAAGTGTATAAGTTCACAGTTGTTGCGATAACATGGCACTCGGAGCTGTTCGGCGTGTTTATATTGGCAGGGATCCCCACGGTTGAGCCTGACAGAGTTATATAGAAATCTGCTATTTGAGCTGAAATTTACACACTTTAAGTGATGAACTAAACATGCCGGTGTTTTCTTTTTCTCGCTCAAAAGAAAAAAGAAGTGCAAGGTTACACAATACAGACGGTTTTCATCTTTTCCCATAAATGCCCAGATTCCGAGGATATAAATGACTGAATTCATCAGCGATTCATCGGGGACGTTGAGCTATGCAGTTCTGTTTACAGTGGCAGAAAGTTAATATAAATTTTCATCAGAAGGGGAAGTTTACACATATGATTCTATTTGTCCTTCATTATTAGCACCTGAGTCTGGTCTGCAACGCGTAATTGTCTACAGGCACAGGCCAAATAGATGCAAGGGAAAGGCAAATAAGCACACCAAAAATAATTTTATGGTTGTCTGTTACAATTCTCTCCCTGGGATTCTTAATCTAGAAAATCAATAAACAACGGGAGTGAAACTCTTCTCCTTTTCTCAGGCATGAATCTAGCTGCAATAACCCGTGGCAAGGCACTCTAGTTTCAGGTTATTATGTGTGGCAAATGCCTTGCAAATCCAGAATGTGTTTGTCTATTGGTCTGACTTTTTATCTCTCCATAACCAGCTCTCTCTTATCTATGTATCCATATAAATTGCCGAAGAAAGATAGATATGAGACGTAATATAGATACATTGATAGATACTATATAGGGAGCTTATGGATGGATATATAGATAGATACATAATATAGCTACATAGATACTATATAGGGAGCATATAGATGGATGAATAGATAGATATGAGATGTAATAAAGCTACATTGATAGATACTATATAGGGAGCATATAGATGGATGGATAGATAGATAGATATGTAGATACATAATATAGCTACTATATAGGGAGCTTATATATGGATAGATAGATGGGTAGGTAGATAGATATGAAACATAATATAGCTACATAGACACTATATAGGGAGCTGATAGATGGATGGATAGATAGATATGAGACTTAATATAGCTACATAGATAGATACTATATAGGGAGCTTATAGATGGATGGATAGATACATAATATAGCTGCATTGATAGATACTATATAGGGAGCTTATAGATGGATGGATAGATAGATATGTGACTTAATTTAGATACATAGACACTATATAGGGAGCATATAGATGGATAGATAGATACATAATATAGCTACATAGATAGATACTATATAGTGAGCTTATAGATGGATAGATAGATGTGTAGGTAGATAGATATGAAACTTAATATAGCTACATAGCACTATATAGGGATCTTATAGATGGATGGATAGATAGATATGAGACTTAATTTAGCTACACAGGCACTATATAGGGAGCATATAGATGGATGGATAGATTGATACATAATATAGCTACACAGATAGATACTATATAGGGAGCTTATATATGGGTAGGTAGATAGATATGAAACTTAATATAGCTACATAGACACTATACAGGGAGCTGGTAGATGGATGGATAGATAGATATGAGACTTAATATAGCTACATAGATAAATACTTTATAGGGAGCATATAGATGGATGGATGGATGGATGGATAGATAGATATGGAACTTAAAGGAACACTCTAGGCTCAAAATGAGCCACCTTTTTTTCTCTTTATATTAATCCTAATGCCCTACCAAGTTGTTTTACCTTTTTTTTTTGTTTAAAACGATATACTTACCTTAAAACGCAGGCATTTTCCCACGGCAGTTTTTTTCTTTGTCCCGCTCCGCCCACTTCTTCCATGCGAACCAGGAAGTTGGCGCCACCTTCTGCGCACCACCTTCTTTGATTAGTGTTACGCGCAAGAGGATGAGCGCAACACTAATCGCAGCCGCAGACTATGCTGGCGGCTCGCTACTATAATATATAGGGAGTTTATAGATGGATGGATGGATAGATACATAATATAGCTCCATTGATAGATACTATATAGGGAGCTTATAGATGGATGGATAGATAGATATGAGACTTTATATAGCTACATAGATACTATATATGGAACTTATAGACAGATAGATAGATATGAGACTTAATATAGCTACATAGATAGATACTATATAGGGAGCTTATAGATGAATGATAGATAGATATGAAATGAGATTTAACATAGCTACATAGATCATTTATAGGTAGGTCGCTTATAGACAGATGGATAGATATGTATATAGATAAAGTACCTCTATCTATGTATTTGAATATAGTCCCTCAATCAATCCATATCTATCATCTATCTCTCTTTTATCCATCTATCATTGTCGTTCTAGAATTATCTATCCATCTATCATTTCTATTATCTGTCTATCTGGAATTAGCTTTATGTATTATCGACTATCTAGAATTATCAATTGTCCAACTATCATAGTCAATCTAGAATTATCTATCTATCATTATCAATCTATAACCAATCTATCTATGTTATCTATGTAACTATACAAAGTCTCTTTAAATATCTGTATATCCACCTATCTATCTAGAGTTATCTAGCTATCTGTTATTGGGTATTTATAATTATTTATCTATTATCCAGCTATCATTGTTGATCTAAAATGATCTGTCTATCATCAATCCATAAGTGTCTCTCTGGAATAATCTGTCTGTTATTGACTATCTAGAACTAGTTATCTATTATCCATCTATCACTGTCCACCTATAATCATCTGTGTCAATATATCAGATCTCTATATATGTTACTATGTACAGTAACTATACAAATTCTCTTTATCTATCTGTATATCTATAAACTTATCTATTATCACGCATCATTTTCGATCTAGAAATATCTATGCATCTATGCAAATTCCCTTTATCAATTTATTATATCCATCTATTATTGTTGATTTAGAATCGGCTATCCATCTATCTATCCAGGGCTGGACTGGGACAAAAAAATCAGCCCTGGACTTCATCCACACTGTCCCACTTTAATTATTCAAATAGCACAAAAATAGTATATAAACCATATCTTAAGGTGAGACGAATGCGCAGTAGGTCTCACTGGCACAGCCGCCCCAATATGAAACTGTGGCAGACTGCATCTGTCTTACAGACAGTGAGGAAGTTCTCACCTCATCCATTAAGGGCAGTGCAAGCCACGCGATGAAACAGCATTCACACTGGCCCACTGAGCCATCGGCCCCTGTAGTCCCATTGGCCAGTATATGCCTATATCTATCAATGAGTCACCTCTGTATATTTATCTATCTCTCTTTATCCATAAAGCAGCTGGCCTGCAAACACATCTTCATAGACTTACCACATTGTATAACTCATTCTGTCGCTTTGTGCTACAATGTAACTAAACAACCCTCCATCGTGACATGTTAAAAGAACAAAACTGGAATCGAGACGTACCCTTCACCTTTCCAACCTGGGACAGTATTACAAAGCTGGTGCTAACTTAACCAGAATTGGAAAAAAAACATGGAGGCTTCAGTGCTTGATGAATTGCCAGGTCTATATATCCATGGGAACCAATCACTTGTTCAGGAATGAATAAATTAAATAAAATTCAAATGTATAAAGGATCTTTTATTCTAATAAAATCGTATAAATGAGTATAAAAGCCCAATGCGTTTCGTCTATTAATTAGACTTCCTCAAGGGCAATGTGATATATAAACAATCAAAATGTAGTAACTTAACCAGAGCTGTTGCAAACTTACCAGATTCATTATAGTCTATGGAGCTGTTAAGTTTACAACAGCTCTGGTTAAGTTAGCACCAGCTTTGTAATAGTGACACTTGTGTTTAAGAGCTTTTATGGGAAGCTACCACCCAACCTGAACAGAATGTTTCCCCCAGCAGTTCTATCCTATGACCGTCGATCCAGGACCTGCACCTTACTTGTAAACATGTAACACAGTGACTATATACAGAATGCACCTGTAAACATGTAACATAGTGACTATATACAGAATGCACCTGTAAACATGTAACATAGTGACTATATACAGAATACACCTGTAAACATGTAACATAGTGAATATATACAGAATGCACCTGTAAACATGTAACATAGTGACTATATATGAACAGAATGTTTCCCCCAGCAGTTCTATCCTATGACCGTCGATCCAGGACCTGCACCTTACTTGCAATACCACAATACAAAAAGACAGTGGCTCGATCCTCATTTTCCTACAGAGCGCCGCAATTATGAAATGACCTCCCAGACGCCTTCAAATCTTCCCCCAGTCTAAAGTCACTTAAGGGATCTCTATTAACATACCTCAACACAGAATGCACCTGTAAACATGTAACACGGTGACTATATACAGAATGCACCTGTAAACATGTAACATAGTGACTATATACAGAATGCACCTGTAAACATGTAACACAGTAACTATATACAGAATGCACCTGTAAACATGTAACATAGTGACTATATACAGAATGCACCTGTAAACATGTAACATAGTGACTATATACAGAATGCACCTGTAAACATGTAACATAGTGACTATATACAGAATGCACCTGTAAACATGTAACATAGTGACTATATACAGAATGCCCCTGTAAACATGTAACACAGTGACTATATACAGAATGCCCCTGTAAACATGTAACACAGTGACTATATACAGAATGCACCTGTAAACATGTAACACAGTGACTATATACAGAATGCACTTGTAAACATGTAACACAGTGACTATATACAGAATGCACCTGTAAACATGTAACACAGTAACTATATACAGAATGCACCTGTAAACATGTAACATAGTGAATATATTTCCTACATATTTATAATCTGTTAATCTATATATTTGTGTTTTTAACATCTTACATTTATTACTTTGTATTTCTGTAACGACTGTAACAATTCAATGTTCTTGAACCCAAGACATACTTGAAAACGAGAGAAATCTCAATGTATCCTTCCTGGTTAAAATACTTTATAAATAAATAAATATAGTTGTGACAGCTTCCCTGTGTATAGTAAGTTCGGGGGCCAGGATTGGAGTTATGATCTTAGTTTTCATCTTCCAATGTAACGGTTTCAGTAATTCAGCCTACATTCTAACTACTCTGATCAATAAGATCAAATGATAAATAATATACTCTCTATAATAGGTCAGCAGTCTGCTATTATTAAGTTGTAGCTTATTAATCTGATATAACATTATTTTCAATTAAACTGAACATCCACACACATTAAAACCATGCCTCCTTTTAAATTGAAACAGAGCAAATGTGAGTGAAACGCATTTTCTAGTAATTTACTGTTTCTCTCAAAATGTGTTTAATTACTGTATCAATTAGTCTTGTTAAAATGAAAGGTCAATTGCTACAAATGTATAATTTCACTCCTGGAAATAGCTGTGTTAAAATTGCTTTATGACAATTAGATGATTAATCTCCTCCTATTAAACAGCATTTATAGTTTAGGTTGCATTCGTGGATGTAGCTTTGATGTGGCGAGCACAGAATGAATGGCACTGAGGACTCAAAGGGTTCCTTTAAAGTCCAAATTCCTGGAGAACCACTTGAATCCCGAACCAGATTTCTCAAACACATCATCATTTGTTTGCCTCCTGTTGAAATTTTATTCCACCGCTAGAGAATTATATTTTTTTTCCGAGGCATTGGTGTTTCTCTTTCGCTCACCTCCCCCATCTCTCAATTACATTTTTTTTTTGTCTGTGCAATAACACAGGATTATTATTCTTTATTTACAAAGTGCCCTCCTCATCAGCAGGTCATTGTCATTGGAAATCAATGTAAAATTGCACCATGGCATATAAACGCGCTGGGCGCAAACAGCATTACGCCTTCATTTTTGTAAAATCATGGATTGTGCGGCTCGGGGTCGCATCGGTCAAGGGTGACTGTAATCCTGGTAAAAAAAAAAATTAGGATTTGTCTAAACTACATAAATAAACGAGTAATTTACTGAACAGTCTTTGGCCTTGCAGAGCTGGGGTTTTTCCTAGAGCAGAAGGCATTCATTTAAATGGGTGGGGGGGGGGGCATATAGGGGAGTGTAGGGGTGTTTATTTTCTGCCTTTAGTATATAAACGAAAACCCGGTGGTAAATGTATAGGTTGCGTGAGTGTTTTCTTCTACGTCTTTAGCTTTTTATACTTGCTTTTTTAGATATTAATTGCAAAATAAATCTGTAATGAATTAATAAAGAATTCCGCCGAATATTAGCACATTTCATATTTTTTTTTTCCAGGTAGCTTCAACATATGTGCGTATTTAATACAATGAGGGCTCTATTACATTCTTCGTGCAATTTTTAAACGCGTGCGCAAAAACGCATTAACGCGAGGGGCAAAACCCTTTGCGCAGAACGTCGTATTACGATGTTCGCGCACAAAATGCGCGTTAACGTTTAACGCAGAGGGACCTGCGCGAGCGTAATGAACTGTGCGCGTCCTATACTTAACATTGTGAGCGCAAATGCGTTTGTGCGCTGGTGTGCGCATGGTATTACAATCTCAGCGCAAAATTTAACGGACAACATTTGTGCGCATAATTTTAACGTCTGGTGGTAATGGCAAATTGTAATAACCTGACCGTTCCAAACTGCGGATTCACAACGGAGAACGTCGATGCGCATGTTTTTTTTTACTAGATCTGTCAAAAATGACGGCCACTACCTTGTTTTCCGTCAGAACGTACGTCTGTTGTGCGCAGTCCTCACAAAAATGACGGACTCGCGTCAAAAAATGCCAGACTTGCGTCAAAAAATGACGGACTCGCGTCAAAAGGTGACGGACTCGCGTCAAAAATGATGGACTCGCCTTAAAATTTACATTGCGCTCACTGATTTATGTACGCAACGGTACTTTGCGCACATTTTTGCACGTCGGTTTTCCGAACGTTATTTTTTGCCGGATGAAAAAATGCACAAGGATTGTAATACCATCGTTAATTTTCACGCGTTAATGCTTAATGCTGTGCGAGCGTTTTTATATATATTATATTATATATGTATAATATATATTATATATAGTATTTGAACCTCAACTGGTAAATGTGCATACTGTATGTGTCTTTTGTTATTGGTCCAAAAACAATTTGGACGATGATAGCAGTTTTAATTTGCACTGCAAATATATTTCCTATGGGATTATGTTCAGGTTGCCTGACGTCCTGGTCCTGGTCTACCTCTTAACATAATTATAATGATAAAGGGAACATCTAAGGTTAAATAAGGGGACGGGCCAAAGGGAAATAGGATAAAACATTAAGCCCCTCCCCATGGCCACCACAACTTGTTTTAACATAAGATAATATTAAAAGAATCAGGTTTTTCGCTCAGCACTGATACATTTGGGCAGCCTCTGCTACTGTTGAAGCAGGGCTGTCAGTAGGATGAGCTTCCCAATGCATTTGCAGAGCTGTGCATTCCTGACCTAAACCTCAGATGGATATCCAGCATTGGCTGGTTGACAGCCTTCCAGTAGGTGGAGAAAAGCACTTTAGTTCAGAAGTCAGAGCATCCAACCCCGTGTCTGAATCAGTTGACCATGTAAAATACTCTAATAAATATGTTATTATAAATATATTCATATTATAATTATAACAAATATATATCTTATTATCACATGATTTAACCATCATGGAGCCTACAACCAGGACCTATGGATCCTTAGTGCTCGAGTCTTAACAGCCTCCGTAGTGTAATACTTCCAGGAAGGTGCACACTAGGGATGAGCAGAACACCCGCGTGTTCGGTACGCATTCGAACTCGAACAATTTCAAAAGTTCGAGTTCAAACTCGAACTCGAACCAAACTCAATGCAAGTCAATGGGACTCAAAAGTTTGATTTTTAGAGTGCCCTCCAAGAGGGCATATATGCAAGATATTTGTCCTAAAAGGTGTATGGGGGTCTGGGTAGTGCCCGGGGGGACAGGAAACAAGGACAAAAAGTTTAAAAAAAGTTTTTAAAGGAACAGTGAGTTTTCCATAAAATAGGGGTTAAAAATAAAAACGAAAAATTCCTTCAAATATCCGGCCTAGGAGGTCTCCATAACCTGCCCGTGAAGTGGCGGATTTGTAGGATGTATAGAGACATAGCCATCAGAGACCCACACACGACACCTAGCCACCCTTAAGGGGTTAAAATGCACAGGGACTGGCTACTATCCTGTTAGATGAGGGAATGTATTATATGTATAAAGCAAGGTATATATGACAATGGATAGTCAGAGACTCTAGGGACTCAGCTTGTACGCTTTATGATAGACATTTCTAACACAATAATAATTGTATGCTCACATAGGCCCTTCAGGAGAGGTACATGACATACAAATACTGGAATATTACGTTTAAATCTAAGGAGTGTGATAAAGATTTTATTAAGCCCTTGATGACAAATGACGTAACATCTACATCATTAATGATTGGCTTTACAGAGCCCTGGTCCTTAAGGGGTTAAACAGCATATCAGAGGATCATATAGTAGAAATGAACACTTCTTAGAATTCAGAACAGTGTTTGTTCATACATGTGCAGGAGGCACACCCAGTCTGCAGGCAATGTATCAAATTCATGAAACCAGACTAATTCGAAGCACATGTTATTTCCAAACACTAATTAAACACCTATTGTTTACGCCATTTGAGAGCACAGGTCATTTAGAGGTGAGAATCTTTGCACCTAGACATTAGGTAGTTTTTTAATTCAATATCTAATAAACCATTGCTTATAATATTCTGCAGTAAAGAGTCTCTTCATTTCTAGATTTTTTAGTATTTTTTTCAGCATTTTTTATACTTTTTTCAAATATTTTTTTTCGAACTCGAACCAAACACGCCAAAAAGTTTGAAGTTCGCAAACTTTCGAACTGCCAATGTTCGAGTCGAACTCCGAACTGATCAAACCGAACTGCTCATCCCTAGTGCACACTCCATGGGTATTATTCTAAATTTTAAATATGTTTATTGCAAAAAAAAATCAATGTTTCGGTCCAAGAAGGCTTTTATCAAGTACAAGGCCGTATTATTATTATTTATTATTATTATTATTAATAATAGTCATTATAAATATTTATGATATTATTAATATAAATATGTTAGTACTATTATTATTATAAATATTGTAATATAATATAAAAACTTTGCAAATAAATAAATAAATATTGATTAATATATCAATATAAATATATTATTATTATAAATATTAGCTATTATTATAAATATTGACGATATTATTAATATAAATATATTATTATTATAAATATTGATGATATTTTATTATTATAAATATATCATTATTATTATTATTTTTACTATAATAATTACAAAAATTTGTATAAAATATTAAGATATATATGAAAAATAGTATTATTGCTATAATAAGATAATGTCAAAACATAAAACACTGAAGGTATGTGCGTAACCATCCAGTCACTTTTTCCCTATATATCACATCACTTTCTGTGTCACTTTAGCTTTATTCCAAACCCTTTGTACATGGCTATGGCCAAAGCATATTAACACAAACATATTTATTTTTATTCTTTAACTGCAATTTTGTCACTTGACTGTGTTCCAGTTACTATTTTTTTTTCAAAAATCACGTGATTAATAACCCGATCCTTGTGTCGAAATATAGAAGACTATTCCGAAGAAAACAAATTGTATGTGCGATATATTGCAAGGCCTTTCTCACTTACATTAGAGATTACTACCGTCTGGTTGTGCATTAGGTAACGTCTGCGGACAATTGCTGACAGATAAAAAGCCTACAAAAAAAAAATTGTTGTTGCACAAGGACCCTCAAGTAGCCACATGGAATGAATGCAAATGAAAGTGGACGGAGTCCTTGTTGTAGAAGTAGTTATCTTCGGAGAGCATATGGCATAGGTACCTCCAGCCTCTAACATGGGGGAGGGCCTGTGTAAACATTCTTGTTTCTCTTGTTCCACATAATAGTTTCTTGTATCATATTTCTTGTGGCCTCGCTATCTGAAACCAATTACAGGAGATCCATTTGGGCTGCATCTATTTTCATAAGAAGCCTAGGCAGCCCCTGTTTTTCTCCGAGATGAATATCAGCATCAATATGCGTCTGAGTGCTTTGTTATTTATGTTTCAGAGAGATTTCGTAGCCTTCAGCTCTCAAGAATGTGTCATGCTGTGCTGTTTATACGTTGAAGATATTAATGGGCGTAGATGTCATTTTTCATTTTGCTGTATCAAATGCAACAGGCTCCTAGGTTAAACTGGCGTATATTTTAGGGCTAAGGCGCTCGCGTGATGTAGGTTAAAAAAAAAAAAAAAAAAACGTTTTCTCGCGTTCGCCAAAGTAGTGAAAAGTTAAATAAACTTGTTATGTTTTATGTATCTTGTTTTGTGCTTCTCCCGCCTGCGAGAGATCCTGCACTGATGGTAAACCCTCTGGCGGCGGGCTGGATAATGAGTTATTTTTAAAGATGTTGTTTGAAATAGAGCGCGGGTGCGGAGTTATTAATAATTTGTTCGTATTTATATTGACCTAAATATAGAGAGTGCGTGTTTGTCTAAAGCACGCAGCTTCTCTCAACACAATTTACATTGTACACTTTGTATCTACGCGTACGCTGGGAGAGCTGGTCCGTGCTGGCAGATACTGCGATGGCGGTTTGAATGTTAGGAAATGTGGCTCTAGCTGTTAGAAAGAGAAACATTTTAGAGGGATCAATCTGAGAGGCTGTTAGCTTTGGTGGGAAGACGGAGACAAGGGGATGGTGAGTCTGACACCTATCGGTTAAAGGAATAAGATGACTGTGTGCTGGAAGATACTCAAGGATGGGAATAGTGTTTGTTACTACATTATTGCCATGATCTATTCTCTGTCTGTCTATCTATTGTGATGTTGCCACTGGACACATGGATCAATACTTCCGCTCTTTTTATTGTACCGCCATGGACTTGCAGGGTACAACAGGAAAATAAACAAATATAAAACAAATGCTTACTCCTTTATGAGGAGGCTAAATAAACATTCAGTATTCCTGTCTGAAATATTGGGCGGCTAAGTCGCTTACCAATCAGGAAAAACATAATCAAATACTTTCCTTCTGTTCAGGATTGTGCTTCCTTCCCTGCTGCACTCGGCACCAAGACTGACCTCTTAGAGGGAATCACATCTCCTGTAAGGGCAGGGCAGTCCTAACCAGGAATCGGCTGTGTGTTAACCCTATAGGGGAAAAAGGGAGTTTTCCAATGGCCTACTTATAAACTTGTGGCCTACCACCCTGCCCCCCTAATCACTCACTCACTCTATCTATCTATCTATCTATCTATCTATCTATCTATCTATGTTTGTCCATCTGCTTATTCTACTATTTATTTATCTATCGATCGATCTATCTAAGTTTTTATTATTTTTATTTATAAAGTGACAAAAGTTTTTACAATAAGGATTGGAGAATTAAACTGACAAATTACAAACTTAGGAGCCAGGGACAAGAGATGTAGAGCTCTATTACATTCTTCGCGCAAAGGTTAACGCATGCGCAAAAACCCATTAACGCGAGGGGCAAAACCCTTTGCACTGAACGCTGTATTGCAATGTCCATGCAAAAAATGCACGTTAACGTCTACCGCGGGTGAACCTGCGTGAATGCTGCGGAGCTTACTGTACTGCGCGCGTCCTATACTTAATATTGTGAGCGCAAATGCGTTTGTGAGCTGGTACGCAGATGGTATTACAATCTATGCGCAAATTTTAACGAACGTTTGCGCTTATATTTTTAACGTCTTTTAAAAGCTGGTGTTAATGGCAAATCTGAACATTCTGTCTGAAACCAGATACACCAGCCCAAAAAACAAAAATACAGCAAAGTATAGATTAGTTACACATTCTACACATACCCAAACAATAAATTTGAGAAGTTGCGTGTGTTATTTTTATTGATGCAGCATTTATGCGCAGATTGAATTTGACAGGCGCAAAAACTTAACGTGAGACAATTAAGGTTCTTAATTCTGATTGGCTGAATCGCGTGAAAAAAACAATCCGCACACCAATTTCTGCACGCAACGTTAATACGCACGCGTTTTTGCGCGTATTTTTTACGCGCGTTATTTTTTGATGGATGAAATAATGCGCAAGGATTGTAATACCAGCATTAATTTACGCACGTTAACGTTTAACGCTTCGCGCAAAAATTAAGGCGTTTACCGTGCATTTTTGCGTGAAGAATGTAATAGAGCCCGTAGAGGGCCCTGCTCACAGGAGCTTACAATCTAGAGAAACGGAGGCGGAAAACAACTAGGGAAGATACCTGATACCATCTTATTAGTGGTAACAAATTTCTATTTCTAGATTTTGGATCAGAACTGGTGATGGGTATGGTAGTAAATCAAGCTACGAAACTCATAATGATGCAGCATTGAGGTGAGGTGAAGGATAAACCAGGAAAGATACACTAAAGGTACACTAATCCGAAGAGAAGGGATTTAGGGATGTCTTCTTGATAGCCTGGAGATTGATAGGGTGAGGTAGGTCAGGGCCCGTGTTACCTTTGAGAAGTCGGGGAAACTTGAATTGTTGGTCCTGGAAGAAACAGTGGACAGGCGGAGGTAGCTTGCAGGACGAACTGATCTAGAAACGGATGTGCTTGTGGAGTAAGTAACACATGTAAGGGGCTGCCTCGCTTTTGACATCTTTGAATGTGCCTTAAATTGCTTCCTGATAGGCATAGGAAGCCAAAGGAGGGACCGGCAGAGGGGGAGGTACGTGAAGAGCATCAGGTGAGATAAGCCTGGAGGATGCATTCATTAAGTTACAGGGGGGCAATGTGGGTGCTGGGGAGGCCAATAAGGAGTGAGTTACAGTAATCAAGTTGTATTATATACAGGTCTATTCGTTAAAGGTGAAACTCAAGAGAATTGGCAGGAGAAGTGAAAAATCTAGATCAAAAGAGCCAAGCCAGAAAAATTCTCCCATTTATCTCACTTTCCAAATCAGCTATTTGGTCTAGATTGTTCTCTTCTCCTGCCATTTCTCCAGACTTCACCCTTTAGTGAATAATAGAAACATAGAAAATGTTGGCAGATAAGACCCTTTCGGCCCATCTAGTCTGCCCAATTACATGGATACTTTACCTGGATTTATCTTTGTTTAGGATAGCCTTATGCCTATCCCATGCTTGCTTAAATTCAATTACTGTTTTGGCCTCTACCACTTCTACTGGAAGACTGTTCCATGTATCCACCACCCTCTCAGTAAAATAATGCTTCCTGATGTTACTTTTAAACCTTTGCCCCTCTAATCTAAGACTATGTCCTCTTGTTTTGCTACTTTGTTTCCGTTTAAATATACTCCCTTCCTCTACCTTGTGGATTCCCTTTACGTATTTAAATGTTTCTATCATATCTCCTCTGTCTCGTCTTTTTTCCAAGCTGTACATGTTAACATCATTAAGCCTTTCCTGGTAACTAATAGACCCTATAGTGACAGCAGGGACAAGCACCGGCTGCATCTTGTGTTAGAAAGGGGCAGATACGATCAATGTTTTTAAGGTGAAAATTACATGATTTGGGTATTCTCCAGATGTGTCCAGTGAATGTTAGGTCAGAGTTATAAGTGACAGCAAGGCAATGAGCTTGTGTTGTTGGGCTGTTTTTTGCTCTATTAATACGCAAAGAGATCTAAGGGGGGCGCTTCTTATTGGAAGGAGAGTGGGAGGTTATTTTTGGAAGAAGAACAGATTGGAAATTCCGTCTAGGCAAAATTTCGTTTCAGGAAGTGGGAAGATATCGGAGAGACATGTATTGACTCTATCATCTATTATCATTATTGTCATAATATATATCTTGAATGTATCTATAATCTATCATATTTATCTATCAGCAATATTCATTATTTTTCAAAAACTAAAAAACAAGTGTCTGCAGCAATCAACATTTTTATGCTGAATACAGATAAATACATATTTGCAATGTTTGTAAACATGTGGATACTGTTGCTCTTGCCATCTTCATCTGGAAACATTACCCCTTTGCCTTTCCATGCCGTATAATGTTTTTGTTGTATTTTTTTATGTTAAGCTTAATCTGGTTAATGTGCCCCAAAGCATCCTTTACATGCTTTAAGCGCTTCCCATTGCTTCGCATGTGGCTCATCCGGTAGCGATACTGATTCCGCAGCAACCTCTGCTATCCAAGAGAAGGAGAAGAGGCAGTTTAAAGAGAATCCTGTTTATAACGGTGAAATGTATGCAGTGATCTGTGTAATCAGACAGATGGGATATCAAAGGCTCTGGGAAAAAGAAACAGGGATGGGGTTTTATCTCTTTTTAACCCTTAACTCGACGTGCACTCTCAGAAAGCTAATACGTAGAAGGCAGTTCTTTGACGTTGGCCGCCACGAATTGTGTTGTGTGTGTGGAACGACTGCATGGCTGGATTAGTAAAGATCACACAGCAATACACAAACCAATATACAGTATATCTATCTGATGGCTCTGCATCATACATCCCTTATTGTTGTTTGTAAAGTGAGTTATTTTAGACGCGGCTGAGAGCAAACCTGGCTTTCAAAGCGTGATGTTGAGTGCCAACTTGCTTCAAGGAGCAGAGCATATGCTTATACACATGTAATACAATATGCCTTCTGTGACAGTTTTAATTTGTAAAGAGTGAGCTTTGAGCAATAGACTTTGAGTGTTGAATAAAGCAATCAGACTTATTCCCTGAAACAGGAATTATGGAGAATTGGAAGATCAAAGTTCATTTTTTCTTCTCTTGGCAATTTTTGGCTAAAATTTAAGATTTGCTTTCACAATTCCACAACTACCCTGATTGTATCTTAGGATCATGCTGCCATAGACATTCCATGCCGGCGTTGCATACTAGGGATGTGCGTTTCGGAATTTCGGAATTTTCGCGAAATTTCCCGATTCGTGTTTTCGGATGCGGCCGAATTTCCGAAAATTTTTAGATCCGAAAATGGCAGATCCGAAAAGTTTTCCGAGCCGAAACGAAATATTTTCGGAATTTTCGAATGGACTTGAAATGTGTCAAATCGAAATTTATTGCTTTGAAACGAGGAGAACAGACTTTCCGAAAAAACGAAAATTTCCGAACTTACGAAAAGTCGATACAAAAAACGAGCTAAGTGACACGAAAATACGAAAAATGGTCGAAATTCTGAAAACCTGTACAATTCCGAAAAACGAAAATTTCCGAAATCACGAAAAGTCGATACAAAAAACGAGCTAAGTGACACGAAAATCCGAAAAATGGTCGATATTCCGAAAAAAAAGTACACGAAAAACGAATCGAGCAGAACCGAATCGAAACAGAAATCGGTCGAAACGAGCCGAATCGAAAAGTTTAAAAATCCGAAAAATCGAGCCGAATCGAACCGAAAAAAAAATCGGCGCACAAGCCTATTGCATACTTCCCGACACTGTTTACTGTCCCACCTCGGCTAATAATGGGGAGCCACAAAGGCATAAAGTTGACAGAGGCTGTTATGTCTTTGATCCAATATTAGGGAGCTACAATCACTGGTCGGCCACTTGACTCAGAATTTGCCCATCAGCAGATAAATACCATCGGAGTCATCACACATTACCACTGATATTCTCTCATGGAGTCCATAGGACTACATGGAGAATTGCAGGAGCCCTGTGCATGAATCCACTCTATGGTGTTAGGACACCGGAGAACTGTTTGCTTTCATTATGGCAAGAGAAGGTGGCAGATCGCGGAAATGATAACGACTTCACTAGAATCAGACCCATTGGGAGGTATAAATCCAAGACAGGGAAGAAGCATAGCATTCAGGGACAAAACATATCCCATAGTCATTGATATAGGGCTCTATTAAATTCTTTGCGCAAAAACGCTCGCGCAGCGCGTTAATTTGTATGCAAAGCGTTAAACGTTAACGCGTGTAAATTAACGCTGGTATTACAGTCCTCGTGCATTTTTTCATCCGTTAAAAAATAACGTGCGTGAAAAAGACGCGCAAAAACGCACGCGCATTAACGCTGCGCGCAGAAATCTGTGTGCGCACCGTTTTTTTCACGAGATTCATCAGAATTAAGAACCACAATTGTCTCCCGTTCAGTTTTTGCGCCTGTCAAAATCAATCTGTGTATATATGCTGCAGCAATAATAAAAACACGCACAACTTCTCTATTTTATTGTTTGGGTATGGGTAGAATGTGTAACTATACATTGCTGTATTTTTTTTTTCGGGCTGGTGTATTTGGTTTCAGCCAGGACGTTCAGATTTGCCGTTACCACCAGCTTTTCAAAGATGTTAAAATTATGTGCGCAAACGCTGTGCGTTAAAATTTGCTCATAGATTGTAATACTATCCGTGTACCAGCGCACAAACGCATTTGCGCTCACAATGTTAAGTATAGGACGCGCGCAGTACAGTACGCTCGCAAAGGGTTTGCGCAGGTCCACCCACGTTAGACGTTAATGCACATTTTTTGCGCGGACGTTGTAATACGACGAGGGAGGTGTGGCAGGTATCCCTGACAGCGCATCAGTAGTGCAAAACACTGGAATGCAATTGGAACATTTGCATATGCATATATATATGATGAAATAGAGGGCATCAATAGTAGGCACAATAGTGAAATAAAGTGCAGCAAAACAGTAAAGTGCAGTGGTGCCTTAAAAGAATAAAAACCAGCAGGGCTAAGTGCAATAGTGCATATAGGAGGATACGTAGATACCTGTAGATAATAATCAATAAAGTGCACAAATTAAATGTCCAATGCTAATACGATGGACATGCACAAAAAGTGCAAAAAGTGTCCAATATTTCAATTGAGTGCAATAGTGCATATAGCAGTCCGTGAAAATGGAAGATAAAATACTCAGGAGTCCCAATGTTTGTGGTGCTCCTTCTTATTCCGGTGGAAAGTTCGTCACGTCCTCAATTTCATAAAATAGAAGGAAGAAGCAATTTAAATGAGCCTAAAGGTTTCCCGACTCTAGGTTTAATCGCCTATGGCCATGCAGAGAGTGTCACTTCCCTTCTTTACCAAGTAACAGGTCCAATTAAGGAGACTTTCAATCTCAGGCTCAGTCAGTATAGCCTTAGGCACTCTTAGGTAGGTGCCATGGACCTCTTTCCTCGTTGGCAGATCAAGTGGTGTTGTTCCCATGAGGTATCAGGTTGGAATTAGCAAAACACGGCCAATGAAGGGTTAAAAGTAAAAAATATACATCTATTCCATAAAAAGGGACATAAAAATTCCGAGACACGTTTCGGCTATGGTAGCCTTCCTCAGTCGGTGTATTGTCCTGTAGTGTCTCTGTTTTAAAAAACAGACATTCTGCGCAAAGGGTTTTGCCCCTCGCATTAATGCGTTTTTGCGCAAACGTTAACGTTTGCGCGAAGAATGTAATAGAGCCCTTAGTTGGAATTTGCAACGCCCTCTGCAACATCACTATTGATGGTGTGAGTTGACCCAACCCAAAATATGAGTAAGCTGATTGGGTGCCAGATGGATACATGATTCTGCTTGTCCACCTTACAGGAATCCATCTTTCTGGGGGTTTCTTATTTACGTCAGAAGAAAATGCAATTTACGGTGAATATTTGCAGTTAGAAAGTAGTAAATGTTTCGTATTTTACAAGCCCTTAGGCTAGGGTCAAACGAAAGCATTTTTACACGCAAACGTAAAAAAGTGCGTCCGAACGCATTGATGCATTTTTTCACGGAATATACGAAAACGGTCATACGATGCGCATTTTCGTGCGTGATGTTTTACGAATCCAAACCAGGAAACTTTTTGCGTCTGGACGTTATGTTGGCCGGACACGAGCTCGGTCTGACGTCTCCAAATCACACACATACACCGCTAGTGGGCGCAGCGCACTCTGTAAGTCAGTACTAGCGGTTCTGCGTTCTCGAAAAAATGCGTTCATTTTCCACTTGCGTTGCGCGGCCAGACTTTCGTGCGACCGTACTTCGTATATTGGCTGTCATTGCCCGTAATTTGCTGCTAGTGCGGCCGTGATTATGTGCGCCAGAACGCACGTTAAAAATGCGCTCGTCTGACCCCAGCCTAAAATGTGGTCTGTGCGCACCTATGCATCTTGTAAAGGGCCATGCCCAGCTAGCGTTCCTGCATGCCAAGCCCTGTGACCTGGGACAACACCGAGTATAGAATACAACTGCACTCAGCCATCCAGCTATGTGAAATCCATCAATTTGTTCACTGGAAGTTCACCTTTTAGGGACACTTTAGTAGTTTTTGAAATTTTATTTAATTAATGGCAAAAGGAAATTCAGATTTTCTGATTCTGTCGTGCACAGCTGAAGGATCTAGTCCCAAATCACTCAAAATGTGTGTAACTTCGGTGCTTCACGTCTCAGCCCATTTCGCCCCATTTCGGTGATTGCATTTCGCCCAAAATATGGTGAACTTATTATTTAGCAAATGATCACTGTATTTTGCCAAATTGGAGTTGCTGAACCAGTTATCAGTGGTCGGTGAACTCAGCCGAATTGCACGGATTACATCCAAATTGGTACCGGTGAATTCGGGCGAACGGCAAGAAAACGGAAGATTCCTATTCTGGTAACAGAAGTATAAATCAATAAAATGTAGTAATAGGTGTCCAAATAATAAAGGCCAATTCGGAGGATAGTGATAAACATCTTATGTGAATCACAGAGAGACTTAGCTGAAGGGTAAGTACCTAAAGTTTAGGGGCTCTATGAAATTCTTTGCGCAAATGTTAACGCGTGCGCAAAAACGCATTTACGAGAGGGGAAAAACCCTTTGCGCTGAACGTAGTATTACGACGTTAGCGCACAAAATGCGCATTAATGTGTACCGTGGGTGAACCTGCGCGATCCCTTTGCGAGCGCAATTTAGTGCTCGCATCCTATATTAACATTGTGAACGCAAATGCGTTTGTGCGCTGGTCCGCGCATGGTATTACAATCTTAGCGCAAAATTTAACGGACAGCGTTTGCGCGCATAATTTTAACGTCTTTGAAAAGCTGGTGGTAACGGCGAATTGTAACAACCTGACCGTACCAAACTGCGGATTCACAACGGAGAACGTCGATGCGCACGTTTTTTTTACTAGATGATGGCAAAAATGCTGGCCACTACCTTGTCTTCCGTCAGAACGTACGTCTGTTGTGCTTGCAGCAATTGCATTTGTCTGACGGACTCGCGTTAAAAATTACATCGCGCTCACTGATTTTCTGCGCGCAACGGTACTTTGCACGCATTTTTTTGCGCGTCGGTTTTACGAGCGCAATTTCACGATGGATGAAAAAATGCGTGAGGAATATAATTCCAACGGTGATTTTCCTGTGTTAACGTTTAACGCTTCCGGCAACAAAAAAAATAGCGCCGCGCGTGCGCTTTTGCGCGCTGAATTTAATAGAGCCCTAGGTCGGGAGGGAGAATACCTCTAACTTTGCCTTTAACTAGGAGTAACTCACTATAGGAAAATAAATAATAGTTGTAGATTTAACATGTTTAACTTATTGTTTTGATTAAAGTTAAAGGAACACAACTCACTGCAACAAAAGTTAACTTGAAAAAAAAAAATGGTGCTGGAAGATGACAACTGGTGAACACGTTCATGGTCGTTCCGGTTCCACATGAGGTCATACGATACATTTTGATTCATTGTATCGGTGATGGTTAATCTTGGCAGATCTCTGAGTGCCGTATATTTACATAAAGACTGACCGGTCATGTCATCGCGTGAAACACATTTCACAAACACCTGCAGAGCCGTATTTTTGTAATCACAACTCTGTACAGGCGAAAAAATGTAAGTGCAATGATTTCCCAGGTAATCTTTTATTTTCCTTCGTCAGTGTATACAAACGCTCATTGATTTAATGGTTACTGAGGAGCGGTGGAAATGATCCACGCTGTGAGCGCTTGATCTTTACCATTTTGATTAGTCACAATAACAGTCTGTTCAGGGGAACAATAAATATGTGCATTACCAGATGTAAAAATAAAACGATGCACCGGCGATGATGGAATTGTAGCATGAGCTATGAAATGAATATAACAGGCAGCATGTCTGAGTGATTTTTCCAGTACGAGCTTAAATCATCTTTGATCTCTTAAAATGCTCACTCTACCTGCTGTGTTTACAACCAGCCGTTTAAATGTTACATATTTAAGACAGACATCATTTGAAAGTATGGATACATAAGTGTTTCCATTGTGTTTGGAGGCAGCGACATTGATTGTATTTTACACAGGTCTGTTTGAAGCACAGGCTTGCAGTATCAGGTTGCATGGAAGTAGATTCTGTGCCGCTCTGAATAAATAACGGCAATAAATATAACAGTTTCTTTTTTTTTTTTTTTTCTTTCACTTTGCTCCCTGGAAAAATTAATTCCCACTTTCCTTCCCATCCGTTACACGTCTGGTTGTGCCGTCTGCTGTTTTGCTCTCGGTGACTTTTAATACATGGTCGTTTTCACTCTGCTTCCTAACAGATATTTAAGTCTGCAAAGTAAAAGACCATAAAAGAAAAAAAACACGAGCGCGGGCTATTCCTAAACAGAACTCTTTAAATGTTTCCGTTAGGATATTCACGCTGCTTGTGAAACGGTGGCTGAGTGGCTAAGCTCTAGAGGTACCATTAAATACCCGTCTAGCGCTGGAATTTAATTGAAAATTTTACTTTTTAAGAACATAACATTATCGCGACACAGTGGCTAACTTTTTTTTTTGCGACAAGGTCGAGAATGTAATATTTTATTAGATGTTTATTAGCTGTGATGACCAGTAGATCTATAGATAGCATGTGCCAATCATACAGCTTCATTCTCAAATTTAAAGTCTCCGCATATTTTCCTCTTGAGTTGACCATGTCGGAAAAGAAGAAGTTGCGACGGGGGATAGTATTTGGTACCTGAAACATTTGTATTCTTGGATCTTGGTGTAAGATTTTGTCATTGTGGTATTTAACAAATGGATTCCTTTAACCTGTGAAGTTTCCTTCTTTGTAAACAAACTGCAGATGTTTAGCCTCAAGATAACCGGTTATTTTGTGAAAGCGCTACCTGTGCTATTGCAGAAGTTTGTCTGCAAAATCTCGGCAATAAAAACTTTGAAGGCTAATATAGAGCTAAAATGATTAAGGTTAAATTGAAACCAGTGAGTTATGGGACCTCTTGGAAATGTCAATGAGAACTTTCAAAACATGGACACTTAACTAAATTACCAACACAGATATTAGTCTTTTTTTTCTCTTCATCTTCTTCCTTTTCTCTCTCTCTTTTTTTTCTTTCTCTTTCCTTCCTTCATTTCCTCCTTTCCTTTTCTGTCCCCCTCCTTCTTTCCTTCCTTTTCTTTTCTTCTTTCTTTCCTTTTCTTTCTCCTTCCTTCCTTTTCTTCTTCTTTTCCTTTTCTCTATCCTTCCTTCTTTCCTTCCTTTTCTTTTCTTCTTTCTTTCCTTTTCTTTCTCCTTCCTTCCTTTTCTTCTTCTTTTCCTTTTCTCTATCCTTCCTTCTTTCCTTCCTTTTCTTTTCTTCTTTCTTTCCTTTTCTTTCTCCTTCCTTCCTTTTCTTCTTCTATTTGCGTGAGCATTAACGTTTGCTGCGGTGTTTACGGCATTTTACAATCCAAACGCAAACGGGTTAAGTAACCCGTTAGCATTTGATACATGGCGCTTTTCAGCGCGAGGTTACTGTACTTTGCGCTCCCTATACTTAACATGGGGAGCGCAAAGTGTTAATCAGCGTTAGGATTACAATCTACTAGCGCTGATTAACATCCAGCTGTGGTTAGCAAAAAGTTAACCGGAGCCTGGACTTGGTGTTAACGGATTCCGCTTCGGCAGAATCCATTAACACAGCCTAAAAAATAAAAAATGAATCGCATACTCACCCTCTGTCCCGCAGTGAGGACCGCGGCTCCAACTGTCTCCTCCATCTGGCGGGAGCAGGGAAAGACTGGGGGAAAAAGTCCCCCCAGTCTCTCCCAGCGTATCACCACGCCGACCGGCGAGATCCGGCTTGTCATGTGACCGGCAGGGGGGAACTCAATGGAGTCCTATGGACTCCATCGAGTGGACGCTCGAAGCTGCACTCAGCGCTGCCGCGAGCATCCAGGATTTTACTGTACGGTAACAATGCAGGCAGCATTTTTTGCGCCTGCATTGTAATCCAGCGTTAAAACGCGGGGGCAAGGGGGAAAACTGAGGGCGCAGTTTTACCTCCCTTGCGCCCGCGTTTTAACGCTAGTATTGTAATTTGGCCCTAAATGTTTTATTACCTGACCATTATCACATAATGATGTTTCTCACCCTGCCCCTCTATAAAAGTTCTTTTATTCCCTGTTTGTAGTTATCTGTGGCTACATCAATGTAAACACCCGATAATAGTATTGATGTCTAACTCAGAATAATGCTTCTGGCCATCCTTTACCTTCCAGGACAGCTTAGTTTCTTCCTGGAATCCTGGCATACAATCCCTGATCTGTTTGTAGTGGGATCCTCGCTTCTTTGACGAATAAAGGAAGTGGAAATATACTTAACATTCTCTTGTGCAGAATTTCCCATAGTAGTTTATTGATGTTTATATCTGCTGAATGGAGCGGTCGTGAAAGTTGTTTGACTGTATTCTGATGCTCATGAAACTGCTCACAAATTTATTTCGGAGCGTGTACGGAGACGTGCTCATTCGGGAAATTGTAGAAATGATGAACCCTAGGGGGCCCTTGATCTTGTGTAACAGCCTCATTGTCCATATTCCCTATTATACAGCTTCACGACTCCTACAAGAGGTCTTCCTCTTGTTTATGGATATACATAAAAACCCCACAACTGACTGGCCTCTAAATGACACCATCCATTCTGGGAAGATCTTTAAGCTTTATTTAAAAGAAATCCTTTCAGGGTCAGAAGAGAAAGTAGAATATGACTCATCAGACTGTGTTCATTTTTTTTCGTCAATTTCAAATGTTCTTCTTCTTACACGAGGATCTACACCCGGTTGTTGTAGAAATGGTTTCTGAGTGGACGCCCTGTCTTAAAGTCTAGGGGCTCTATTACATTCTTCGCACATACGTTTGCGCGCGCGCAAAAACGCATTAACGCGAGGGGCAAAACCCTTTGCGCTGAAAGTCGTATTACAATGTCAACGCAACAAATGCACGTATACGTCTACCGCGGGAGAACCTGCTCGAACGCTGCACGAGCTTACTGTACGTCGCGCGTCCTATACTTAACATTGTGAGCGCAAATGCGTTTGTGCGCTGGTACGCGGATGGTATTACGATCTATGAGCAGTTTGTAACGCACAGCCTTTGCGTGCATAATTTTACCGACTCCTGAAAGCTGGTGGTAACTGCAAATCTGACGGACCGGGCCGAAACCAAATACACCAGCCCAAAAAAAAAAATACAGCAAAGTATAGTTACACTTTCTACACATACCCAAACAATAAAATGGAGTAGTTGTGCGTGTTTTTATTATTGATGCAGCATATATAATTACTCGGATTGATTTTGACAGGCGCAAAAACTTAACGTGAGACCATTAAGGTTCTTAATTCTGATTGGCTGAATCGCGTGAAATAAACAGTCCGCACACTGATTTCTGCGCGCAACGTTACTGCGCGTCCGTTTTTGCGCGTGCGTTTTACGCGCCTTATTTTTTGACGGATGAAAAAATGCTCGAGGATTGTAATACCAGCGTTGATTTGCGCGCGTTAACGTTTGACGCTTCGTGCAAAAATTCACGCGTCTACTGTGCATTTTTGCGTGAAGAATGTAATAGAGCCCTAGTTCTGTGTAAACTAGACCTCTCATATTCCCAGAGAGTTTGTCAATAAGTGCCTGAATTCTGCTTTGTTTAAGGCTGTATTTCATAGTCTAATGCAGGGGTCAGCCACCTTGGCCCCACCGAGATTATGGAACTACATCTCCCTTGATGCTCAGCTATTATTAGGATGGCAGAGCCTCGTGAAAAAATATTGTTCCAAAACATCCAGAGGGCCAAGGTTGCTGACCCCCTGGTCTAAACAATTGTTCCATGTCATCGGAAGCATTTTTGTCATGTTTTTCTACTGTTGATAGATTATGATTTTTTTTTCAATTTAACCCCTTCACCACCAAGTGATTTTCCAGAGCGAACCATTGACAGTAACCAGTGTTTTTTTGAAAATATCATTTCTGATTAATTAAGATGGCTTCCCCCACCGGAGTTAGGCTGTGATTTGGGGTCAAATCGCGACCCGGTGTCTGAGGGGTTAAAGCCAGGCACCGCTGTATACAGGAGACTCTCCCCTTTCAAGTGGTGCCTGGCTTGTAGCACTGCTTCTTCCTGATTGGGAGAGGGATCCGAACGGATCCACCACCTCTCTTTCAGGCGGTCTCCCGGCATTGCCTGGAAATGACATCATCGTGCATGACACGATGACGTCATTGACGTCGGGAGAGGCTTAACTTCAGCGTCTGACTTTGCTGAAGCCAGAAAGCTGCGGACCCTGGACAGAGAGGTGAGTATCCCGCATGGGGAACATCCACCGCATTTAGCAGGAGTCAATGAGGACGTTCCCCACACATCCTCCGCAGGGAAAGAGTTAAGTTGGTATCTCTACAACACGCTTCCAGTGGATGTGAAGCTTCTATATCCATAACATTACCATATCATCAAATGTGCCTGCTTCAAGACAATAGACATTGTTATGCACAATTAATTCATTAATTAATCAATAAAATACTAACAGGGTTATTCAGAGAAAGGTGAAAACAAGGAGAATTGGCAGGAGGATGAACAATCTAGACCAAATAGCTGATTTGGAAAGTGAGATAAATGGGAGAATTTTTCTGGTTTGGCTATTTTGACCTAGAATTTTCACTTCTCCAGTCATTCTCCTGAGTTTCACCTTTCTCTGAATAAACCCTATATGCTCTATTTAATTCAGTCCAATGGCCAAAATCGGGAACTTTTTCAAATGATTTTCAGTCCACCACCGGTTCGGGAGATTTACAGGGTTATTCAAAGAGCTCCGAATTGCTTGAGAAAGGTAACCGAACGCTGAAAATCAGCGTTCGGTTACCTTTCCTGACCATTCGGCTATCCAGAGAGCATCCTGGCGAATTGCCTGCACATACGGTGCCTGTTCGGTGCCTGTTCGAGGGCAGTGAAATCCCCATGAAAATGCACTGCTTCGTCTATTCAGAGAACACAAACCAGCAGTGAAAGGTTCCCCTAATGCCCTGCCATTCGGTGGTTTAATTCGACAAGTTTATTCAGGAGAATCCCATAGGCTTCAATGTTAAATATATTCCCGTTTTAATTCAATATCTAATAAACCGTTCATTATAAAATTCTGCAGCAAAAAGTCTCTTTATTTATAGATTTTTTAGGATATTTTAAGCATTTTTCTTAATATTTTTTTTTTTTTTTAAAAGTCCGATTTTTTTTTTTCCAAGTTTACTTCTTTTTTCTGTAACAGCCCTTTTTATTATCATTCATTGGATCATACGTAAATTTCAGACATTTTCACTCAGTAGTTTCTTTGCAAACAGCGTTTCATTTTCACAGATTCACACAAACTATTTTGCTAATTTATTCACCTCCCTCGTCTGCGTCTCAGCTGCTTCGGCTGCTTCGGCTGTGTTCGGCTCCTGCTCGGGCTTGGTTTTCGGCAGGTTAATCCAGATGTTTTTGCGGGTTTTCGGCGTGCATTCGGTGGGTTTTGCGGTTAGTTTTCGTCAGGTTTGCGGCAGCTTTTCTCTGCAATTCGGGGACCCTGTGGGGTTTGCTGAATACACCGCAGGGTCACCGAAATGGAATCGGAAAAAGGAACCGAATTGAAGAGAACGAAAAGACACCGAACGTGCGGTGACTTTTCGAATCTCTTTGAATAACCCTGTTAAATTTGGGTTTACTGGCATTTCGACTCCCCATAAAAATTCAGATCAAATATCGACTCTCACGGTTATACATTTCAATGGAAATACCAGTTATATCGATTCAACTCGAATTTATTGGTAAGCTGGTTTCCAAAAACATTTCGAATGTTAAAGGATTTTCAGGCAGGGAAATAGAGGCAAATAGACGTAGACGGTTTTTTTGTTTTAAATATCCGATTTTTTTTTTTAGGCTGGGGTCAGACGAACGCAGTCTGAACGTGCGTTGAGCCGCACTTTATTACGGCCGCAGTAGCAGCAAATGACGGCCAATATACGAAGTACGGCCGCACAAAAGTTTGGCCGCGCAACGCAAGTGGCAAACGAACGCATTTTTTCGAGAACGTGGAACCGCTAGTACTGATGCACAGAGTGCGCTGCGTCCGCTAGCGGCATGTGTGCGTGATTAGGAGACATCAGACGCTGCACATGTCTGGCCAACATCACGTCCATTTGTTTTTTATAGCTCCGTCAAAAAATACAGCTGAAATTGCACATCGTATGACCGCTATCGCGTCTTCCGTGAAAAAATGCGCGACGGTAGACGTGAAAAAAGCGTTCGTCGGACCCTAGCCTTAATAGTCATATTTCAAGGCACAAATATGTATGACGCTGGCCAAAAAATACGTTTTTCAGCCGTTTTGCCAGACATTTTTATTTTCGGAACAGCGACATTTTTGTAATATCGGCTCCAGATTAATTTTTTTTCAACGAATCGCCCAACATTGAAAGGAAAAAAAAAAATATTGGCCGAATGAATCTGATATTTTTCTCCGAAAATCAACCGGTAGAATTAAATCGTACCCTATGGCGGATTTTCTGTTTTGTGCCACTTACCTGCAATGAATTAAAATTTGATCTTAAAAAATAAAAATTAGATGATTTGAATTTTTTATGTAAACACAACCACGCAAAGTTTTCCAGCGACACGTTCTCCGGCTACTACTTTAAAACTGCCAGTAATTTATAGTTATTTTATACTTCCTAAATAGCTACGCTTGAAGTAGCCTGGTATTTTGTTTTCCTACCTAGTTTAACGTCCTTTCGACATATTTTCTTGACGGCAGCATTTTATACCCCCTTTTCCTCTTTACTGTGCGGCGCATTGTTTATTGTACTTCGGGGATGTGTTGTATTTTCGTTGAACGTAGTAATGGAATGCATCAACGAAATCTGAAAACTGACCTGCAATTACTGGAGAATTCTACCAGACAATGACATGATTGTTGTGGGAAAGTCTCCAAATGTTAAAAAGTATGCTCAGCAAACGTATACCAAAGGCTTATGTTGGAAGGCAAATCAATGTTGTAAGGAGATAGAACCGGCGAATTCTATTTGTTTACTTTGGTTTTCAATGTCTGCCTGCATTCTCGGCGAAAAAAACTTGCTAGGAGCAGACTGTAGCAGACCTCTCTCTGTCTTTTCATAATTGATCAGGGGATGACTACCTTCCCCAAGGGTTAAGACGTGGCAACTTTTTTCTGTTTGCTCAGCATCTCAATGCACTAGTTCAAACATTGTTCACACCAGCTGGCAGTGTAATGCCATATGCACATCTTGTCAAAGCAACTGTTGTCATGGATACTCGAAACTATCTGAGAAGCCAACTCATTGGCTTCTGTGTACAGTTTACAGAACGTTATTGGCTTTGGATCTTTTAGGGTTCTAGAAGATGGACCCATTAAACTTTTTTTTTTGTTAAAATATTGTAATATTAATATTAAAATATTAAAAAGTAAAAACACACAAAAAAAATTGAAAATAGCTTCTTTTCACAAGAAAACACATTTTGTCATGTGTGCTCAAAATCTATAGATCCTACAGCACACAGGAGATTATTAGATGACTTTGATCACATTTGTACAAATTATTTAAGCATATTATTTACACTAATAATAATAATAATAATAAAAAATGATACAATTACATTAGAATGTTTTACATAAATGTAAAATTACTTTTATATCCTGTAAGATTCTCTTGATATATTGAGTCATTCATTTTTTGTTTTAAACAATATTAAACAGATGAAACATTGTGTTTCTTACAACAGTATTAAGGAAATAACAGTAGAAGACTGACATAGTCAAAGTCAATTTTCAACATGGAAAATATAGATAATGCCTTGCCTTGATGGATATAAACTATCAGGGTTATTCAAAGAGATCCGAATGGCTGCCAAAAGGTAACCGAACGCTGAAAATAAGCGTTCGGTTACCTTTCTTGGCCATTCGGCTATCCAGAGAGCAGGCAGTTCACCAAATGTTGGCGAATTGCCTGCATATATGGTGCCTGTTCGGTGCATGTTCGACGGCAGTGAAATCCCCATAGAGAAGCAATGCTTCGGCTATTCAGAGAACAAAAACCAGCAGTGAAAAGTTGCCGAAATGCCCTGCCATTCAGTGGCTTCATTCGACAGGTTTATTCAGGAGAATCCCATAGGCTTCAATGTTAAAAATATTCCTGTTTTAAGTCAATATCTAATAAACTGTTTATTATAATATTCTGCAGTAAAGAGTCTCTTTATTTATAGATTTTTTTAGGATCTTTTAACCCTTTCGCTGCTGAGGCTTTTCACACCTCTGTGCTGAGGTCATTTTTACCAGTTTTGCTCATCATGTTTAAACGTGTTTTGAAGGCTTATTTTAGTATATGACCCAGACATATTATATATCGTTCTTTCCGTCAGACTCGGTAGATTCATAATATGTCATTATTATATGTATACGTTATGTCATGTCTGTATATTATAACAAAAAATGCAATAAAATATGTATTTTCAATAATTTACAATGTGTAAAGTGTTTTTTTTCACATTTTAACATGCGAGCAATTGCGGTTATATTTTGTATGGGGTGCGCTTGTTAAAAAAATTAGAGATGGGGTCTCGTTACATTTTTTTTTGGGGGAAAATTACACGATTTTTAACAAACGCACCGCATACAAAAATCGTTAGTGCAGCATCATTGTTCACATTATAATTGAAATGGGAACAATATTGCTGCATTAACGAACCAAAAAAAAGAAAAAAAAAATGTTTATTTTTTTTTATAATTCTTTTTAATATAATATATATTTTTTTTAAAAAAAAAATTTAAATTTTTTTTTTCACAGTAGTGTTTGGTATCGTTGGAACAGCCATGCTCTGGCCGATCCAACCATACCAAACTTTAACCCCTAGCTGCCACGGATCAGGAGATAGGGAGTTCATTGGAACTCCCTATCTCCACCGTTGGTGGCAGTTAGGGATTAACTCTAGGACTGGCGTCATCGTGCTATGCACGATGACGCCAGTCCTCAGGGGGAGTTCCCGGAGGCTTGGCCGACATCCAAGATGTCGGCCAGCTCCGGGAAAGGATCACGAACCGGCGCTTTTCAGCGCCGATTCGCGATCCAGCTCCCCAGGGGTTAATGCCAGGCACCATTTGGAAGGGCAGACTGTGCCCTTCCAAATGGTGCCTGGGTTAACCCCCGCAACGCCGCCGATCGGGAGGGAGAGAGGTCCAAAGGACCTCCCCCCCTCCCTTTCAGGCGCCTCCTCCGCACATGCGGGGGGGCGCCTGAATTAGGTGTCATCGCGCTGCCGCGATGACACCTAATTTCATCGGCGGCGGCTCCGGATGCTGGGCTGACATCGAGGATGTCAGCCCGCACCGGGGGGGCCAGTGAGCGCGTCCTCCGCATGGAAGTGGTTAAGCATTTTTTGGGATTTTTATCAATTTTTTTTATAAACGTTTTTTCTGTAACAGCCCTTTTTATTATCATTCATTGGATCATATGTAAATTTCAGACATTTTCGCTCAGTAGTTTCTTTGCAAACAGCGTTTCATTTTTCAAACATTCAAGCAAACTGTTTTTTTTTATTCTTTACCTCCTTCGTCTGCGGTGTCGGGTTTTCCGGTGGCTCCTCTGCGCTCTGATCGGCTCCTGCTCGGTTTTCTCTGGCGTCTTCGGCAGGTTAATCCAGATGTTTTTGCGGGTTTTTGTGTGCGTTCGCCCTAGTTTTGCGGTGAGTTTGCGGCTACTTTTCCCTGCATTACGGTGGCCCTGTGGTGCTTGCTGAATACACCGCAGGGTCGCCGAAATGGGATCGCCAATTCGCACCGAATTGAAGAGAACGAAAAGTCACCGAACGTGCGGTGACTTTTCAATTCTCTTTGAATAACCCTGTATGTTCATTTTTCACTTGTTTTTCACTGATGCCACTTAGTATAATTACGTGATATGCTCAATTGTTGACCTGTTATGGCGCCACTACTTGGAGCAAGGTAGAGCAAAGGAATATTAAAGAGTAATAAAATGGGGTAGAGGACTAATCGAAAGTAGGAGGGATATGGCTGAGGCTCAAAGGTGTGGGAAGGGTAAGGCTGAGAAAAAATTCTTCAACTCGAGGTGAATGCATTCCATAATTCATCACTGGAAGGACATGTAGGCCTTCCCTATGATACCAGCATTTAGCGGTAAGGCTATTCAAGCCCTTGACCTTTCAGGCAGCAGACATCAGTACACAACGGGGCAAGCCAATGTTTGAGATTGATTATTGATCGATCTGAGTATGATGGCATTTTAGAAAGCTGGAAGACACAAAGGATCAAATTGCAGGAACATATAAGCAAACCACTAATGGGAGTAACTGGAACAAAGCAGCTGAAATACTAACGTTGGCTTGCCATGAGAGTTGCGATGACGATGGGAAACCATTATTACGTACAGTATGTTAGTTTTATGTTAAATCCACTTGTATGTTGTAACAGGCATTTGATTTTGTGACCTGGAGACTTGCATGTCCAGAAGTGACATGACTTGTCCAGAATGACTTGTCCAGAATGCGAGTGTTGGTATTGCTTGCATCCATTTTTCTTGCTCTGGGTGATTCATACACAGGTTCACTGCCCTAATTTATCCATCAAGGGACAGATTAGTCAGCCCATGGGTTTCCCCTGGGTTTTCAAACAATAGGAATTGCACTGGTGCTGATGTTGACTTTGCGATCAATACTTATCACTTTGGAGTTGGTGATGTGGCCTGTTTTCCTTCACTTTACAGATTTTTGTGTGTTTGATTTGTGGAGATTGTGACCCTGTTGTGCTGTCATAGCTCTTGGTGACTTTTGAGTTTTTCAAGTAGTGATTTCCTCATGTCAACTTGCAGTTTGATCATGATTCCACATTGCAGTAGATGCTTGGTAAATCTAGCCAAATGTATGTTGTTTGTAAATTAATATATGACACGTACTAAGAATAATGCTAATATATGACCTTAAAATGAAAAATAAATGCACATGTAGTGTTAGTGACGATTTACTAACAAAACCTTGAAAAGTCACCAATAACTACTAGGATTATGGTAAATTTTATGTTCTCTAGTCAAGAGTTTTAACCACTTCACTGCGGAGGACGCGCTGAGCGCATCCTCCCGCAGGAAGCAGTGGCTGCGGAGGAAGCGCTGAGCGCGTCCTCCCTTTGCAGCCAGCGATCAGCCGGATTCTGGCTGATCACTGTGCACCCTGGTGTGGGCTGACATCCTTGATGTCAGCCCAGCACCCGGGACCGCAGCGGGCACTAATAGATGTCATCGCACCCCATTGCTGGGAAGGTGCCTGAAGGGGAGGTCCTTTGGACCTCTCTCCCTCCCCTTCCGTAAGGGGCACGATCAAAAGTCAGGTACCACTTGGAAGGGCAAAGCCTGCCCTTCCAAGCGGTGTCTGGCTTTAACCCCTTGGGGCTGGATCGCTATTCGGTGCCAACAATCTTGGATGTCGGCCAAGCTTCTGGGATCTCCTCCAGATGACTGACCGCGATGACGTCAGTTCTGAAGTTAACCCCTAGCTGCCACCAATATAGGAGATAGGGGGTTCCAATAAACCCCCTATCTCCTGCCCCGTGGCAGCTAAGTGTTAATGTTTGGTATCTTTAGAACGGCCGGAGCATGGCCTTTCCAATGATACCAAACATGACCATGTTAAAAGTAAATTTTAATTTTTTTTTATTAATGCAGCAATATTGTTCCCATTTCAATTATAATGTGAACAATGATGCTGCACTAACATTATTCTATGGGGGCGTTAGGTAAAAATCACCTAATTTCCCCCCCAAAAAAATGTGACGAGTCCCCCATTTCTAATTTTTTTTAACAAGCGCAACTCGTAGAAAATATAATCGCAAACGATCGCATGATAAAATGTGAAAAAAAACACTTTACACGCTGTAGATTATTGAAAATTCTAATTTTATTTAATTTTTTGTTATAATATTCAGGCAGGACATGACGTATATATATAATAATAATAAATTATGAATCTACCGAGTCTGCCGGAAAGAACGATATATAATATGTCTGGGTCATATAATAAAATGTGACTTCAAATCCCGTTTAAACATGATAAGCGAAACTGGTAAAAATGAGCTCAGCACACAGGGGTGAAATGGCTCAGCAGCGAAGGGGATAATTTGAATAAACAGACGTCCAATTTTTAAAATGCATATTTTTGACGGACAGATTGTAGTGTTTCAGGATGCCATGTTGCTCTTTTGCACTTTTCTAGATCTGAGATACTATCAGAGCTATAAGTTTGATGTGCTGAGTTCTACAGGGTTATTCAAAGAGCACTGAATTAGCCACGAAATTACACCGAACAGTGAATTTCCCCATACGGTGCAATTTCGTGGCCAGTCGGCTATTCAAAAAGCTGGCATTTCGACAAATATTGGCGAATTGCCAGCAAAATACAGTGACCTTCAACAGCATCGACAACACCAAAATGTCAGTGAAATGCCCTGATTTTCGGTGGTTTCGACAAGTTTAAATAAGCAAATCCTATACGATTCAATATTTTCTTAAATATTTATTGAACCGTTTATTCTTTTCATTTGCAGTAAAAAGTCTCTTTATTTAACGATTTTTTAGACATTTTTGGGGATTTTTTCAGCAATATTTTTTTCCGATTTAAAAAAAAATTATGTTTTTTTCTGCCACAGACTTTTTTTATTATTATTCATATATTATTCCCAGGCATTCTCATGCAGTATTTTTTTTTTTAAAACGCCTTTTGAAAGTTACAGTGTTTTTTTTTATCCTTGTTCGGAGGCTTGTCGGCTTTATCCGGCGTCAGGTCAGCGGTCTGTTCGGCGGGTCATCTGCTTTATCGAGTCGACGGTTTTACGACAGATTGTCGGATGCATTCTGCGGGTTTTCGGCAGTTTTTCGAATCGTTTTGCCATTTTTTGTTCTTTTTTTCAGATTGAGCCAGCATTTTTTCGGTGGCTTTTCAGATCGATTCCGCATTTTTTCAGTGTTTTTTTTTTATTGATTCGGCGGGTTTGTTGCAGTTTTCTAATTCAGATGCGTTCGGCGGATCAATTTGCTGCACTTCGGAGACCCTGTGGTGTATGCTGATTTTTCAATCCAAACCAATAATCGCCCAAACACCAGCTATGCACTGCCATTGAACATGACCACCTTTAGTGCATGGGTGCGGCATGCAGAGAAACCCACCAGCATCCACCTACCAGTCCGCATCCACCCACCAGTGCATGCCTACTCACCATGAATACACGGCATTCTTTGCTTGACCTATCAGGATCCCTTGGAGAGTCTTTACCAAAACTAATCATTGAAATCTGGATGAATTTCAAGTGTATCCATTTGCAAATATTAACACTGTTTTGTAATTATGCATAATGCCTTTATCATGTCTATCGATCTGAATAATTCCATGTTTTTATGCTTTATTGTGTAATAATGAACTGATCTCGGGAAAATCTCCTGTTTCAAATTATCTGTCAGTGCAGCGCAGCTCATTTTTAAGTGATTAGACGCTTCTGCCATAAAATAATGCTCTCTAAGCATATAATTGGGGAGTTGTCATCACTGTGCCGTATTAGGAATTAATCTATGGGATCACATAAACAGATATTCACTATTTCCTGCTTCACAAATTAGTTTATTATGAGATCATGTCATTTGACCATCAGCAAAGCGATGCAGCTTAAAATATTGTTAACGTCTCTGTTTTTGGTTTTGACCTCTTTCACGTAAACCAATTTTATCCTTATATCTTGATTAAAAAATGAAACTTACATACTAGAATATATATTAAAATACACATTTAAAGTCATAATAATTTTCAAGCGAATTGATAAACTGGACTGCAATGCCAGATTTTCCTGTTTCAGTATTTTCTGTTCACTTTCAGGCTCTCCAAGCAGCAAGGCAGCTTCTCTTACAACAGCAAACAAGTGGACTCAAGTCTCCAAAGAGCAACGACAAACAAAGACCACTGCAGGTATGTAATTGGTACCATTCACCTGCTATATCTCAATGTATTTGTGTTATCTTATCTGCAATTCATATATATGGATCCCATCAGGGACGTAACTACCAGGGGTGCAGTGAGTGCCACTGCACCCGGGCCCCTGAGTCCTGGGGGCCCACAATCGGTGGCCAGGGCCTCGGCTAGCCCGTTCGGCCGTTGAGGCTTCGGCTAGGCTCTTCCACTGGATGAAGAGGAATTCAGGCCCCTCCCTGCAAAAATAGTTATGAAACAAGTATATATTTTTTAATATAAATAATTTTAATCATTTTTATATTTATTTTAATTGTATTTAAATAAATTAAATATTATTATTTTAATATATTATTTATTTTAATAATATTTTATTGCTGTGGAACTCTGTGAGATATACGTAGTGCACATTCCATTAAAAACTGGATGGACTGAAATGATCATAGTCATAGTGGGCCTGTTAAAAAACTGTGACAATGATTGTCTGACATTGTGGTCCTGGAGGGGTCCAGTGCATGGGGACAGCAGGGGGGGTTATGTTTTGCATAGGTTGGGGGTACCCTTCATGAATTCCCGCACCTTGGCCCTGAGGTTTCTCTAGTTACGCCTCTGGATTCCATATGAACAATGAACATGACGTCATTGTTTGAGTTGCTGTCAGGTTCATGCCAGGAAAGAGCCATGGCACAGCCTCAGTGTGATGTTATATTCCCAAGCGCTGGGGGGTGAGCAGGCAGAAAGACACTGGAGACAGTATATGCACAACAAAGCTTGTATTGTGGGATGGTTCACAGCAAACAGTCCAGCATAGAACAGATAGTAACACAGGCAAGTGGATGGTGGGCCACGTAGTCTTTCTTTAGTTCCTCTTGAGGGGAAGCAGGAGCCTTGGTAACAGTACCTGATAGAAGGTCTTCCTCCAGGAGAGAGCTTGAGGACTGGAAGCCACTTGAGAGTCCCTGGACCCACTGGATTAGTGGGCCATGCAGTGGAACTTCCAGCAGGCAGGAACCATGTAATGCAGACACAGCAAGGATGGAATACCTGGTGTACAAGGCAGAGCGGAATATACAGGAAACATACAATAACAAGAGGGAGCTCTCAGGACCTCTGACATCAGGAAGGGATAACACAAAATGAAAGAGCAAAGGGGAGGAGGGTGTGGTCTGGTTTTATGCAGAATCCTCAGGTTCAGACACAGGAGTTAACCCTTAGGTGGGAAGCAGGCTAGTGACCCAGGCTGGCCACAGCAGGCTCTCAGGGCTAAGGCATGACAGTTGCAGTCCTAGAACGTAACTTGACTAGATGTCGAGCCCAAGTCAAAGAGTGCCACGGTTGTAAACCCCTACATTGCTGCATGCTTAGATGTATGAATGTTCATGCACGCTATCCCATACTCACTGGTTGTCTAACACTAATGAATAAATATCACTTTACCAGGATGCAAATGAGAGGGACTCTCAATTAGATCCTTTATGACTGATGTATTCTTTGAAAATGAGAAATGAGTTCGGAGGGCTATGTTCCCATTTGTCAAATGAGTAGACAAGGTGTAAACAGGTAGATAGTCCTGAAGATACATAAAGGAGGAGAAATAAAAAAATAAAAAAAACAAAGCAGACAAGAGACAGATTGACTCCTCGAGGCATTCAGATACTATGTTATTTGGGATAAGACCTGGTGGTCTTCAAACATATTTCTCTACTTATTTCTAGCATTTGATATAAAACACAAATCTGCTCTTTAGATAATAAAAGTGTTTTTTTTTTTATTATTACTTTTTTCTCCCTTTTTCTTTACCAGCAGCTGAGCTTTCACTTTGCTACACTTGGTTTGCTTCTGGCAACATCTTAATTCGCATCTTTAGTTTTAAATAATAGAGATAGCGTAGAACTCCATCCCTGAGGACAACCAGAGACTGCTGATGGAGACTTTTACCTGTTTTACCTTCTTAGAAGTAGAGAAAGCTAGCAGTTTCTCAAAAATGAACTTTATATGTTTAATTTATTGTCTATATGAGGGCATAGAAAGGTATGGAATTAGGCGAGCTTGTTCAAGAAAGGCATGAGCTGCAAACAGGTTTCAAGTGCCACGTTGCGGAAAACATACCTATAGACAAAAAAAGGCCTCGATGCTGTGAAATTGCCACTAATTTATGGATATTGTACGTATGTTTATTTGTAAATATTATTGAGATTGCCTGGGTGAAATGCACAGAGGAAGTAAGCAATAACATATCCTGTTTATGCAAATTAAGTCCTTTTAAAATGCTGGTATTTAAGGATAAGCATCAAAGAAAGGACTTGTTGATCATTGGATCAGTGGTTTTTATTAATGCACCTGAGCTGAAGCACAGATAATCTTAAACAGCACTTTAACCTTTCCATCTTAATAGAATAAAATGGCAAGGCACACACAGTCTTTCCTCCGTTTGATGGTTTGTTCTTCGAAATAAGGTTTTCACACTATCCCTGTTGTCAAGAATTACTCCTTTCTACCCAAGCTCTGTGATATATCTACGTATAATCAACGTAGGGAACCTTTATTTATATTAAAAAAAAATACTTGATAGTAAATTCCCGTTTGTTTATTGTTGGTTATCATTTTGGAATTTTTTTCAGAAATTTGATATGCAGAAGTTCTTAGACGGACGCACTTTTTAATACTTAGAAGTTAAATGTCGTTTCCGAGTCACGAGCATCCTTTCCAGTGGTTTCCCTTTCTCTTGAAATGTTATTCTGCTAGAAAGAAATCCTACTAGAAAGAACCGCGGGCCTCTTGTTGCCAGAGCAACATGAGACTGTCATTAAACCTAATTATTTGATTATGAGATTAGAAGAAGTTATAAAAGGAAAATACCTGCTTCATATCCTCTTATTTTATATCCTGCAGCACCAATGTCGAGGTGTGTATAGTTTCCTTTTCTCGATACTATCTTTAACTGCCATTATAGGGCACTTCTCTTTTCTGTAAACACAATTTAATGTATTTTGATAGGGCACTTCGCTTATAGTATAATGCTGCCTATCTGCTGGGAAAGTACCTAATTTTATTTGATATTTTTATTTTAAAACTTGTAACAGGCTTCTTTTTTAATTTATATATTGTCAATTTTTTTTGCTAAACCCATGTCTAATCCATGAAAGAAATTCCCATCACTTTATTATTTACTTTTGGATTCATGGAATGTCACCATAGTTCAAGTGGAGAGAGGGTGATGGCATTCTACATTTTTGACCTATCATCCTAATAGCATAAAGATAATGCATGAATAATGCATTCGGAGCATTCACGAAAAGGGCTATTTAACTTCAATTGTATATGAAGGAAATCGAGGTATTTGCAGATACCATATGCATTATTTGTAGCATTGTTAGCAAATGAGGATAAGAATATGGGATAAGCTACTTAATATATGAGAACTATTCAATAGGTGATTTTGCATCTCTGCTTAACCCTTTCACTACTGAGGACGTGTAGGGAACGTCCTCATTGACTCCTAAGGAAAGATAGGGGGTTCCTTTGAACCCAGATATCTCCTAACTGTTGGCAGCTAACAGGGTCATCTTGGTATCATTAGAAAGGCCAAAGCATGGCCTTTCCAGTGATACCAAACATGATCATGTTTAAAGTAAAGAAAACAAAAAATAAAAATAATAATAAAAAAAATAAAAACTTTTTTTTTAGTAGTGAAATGGCTCAGCAGTGAAGGTGAAGTGAAGATGTTTTACTTATTTGTGGCCTAGTACAACTCTGTGCAATTCATCATCAATATGATGATGAATAATCTATTATACAGAAAAGTTCTATTTATGACTACTACAGCACATATTCACGGTTTCTTCCTATTATTAATACATTTTATTTCATAGCCTCTAATGTATTAATGTATGATTTGCGAGGTAAAATAATATCACTGCTCGCACGGTTTAGCAAAATTGTAAGCAAGATTATTAATATTATTAAAATTGAAAGGTACCTTATTCTTATGCATGGAATGAAATGTTTTCACATTTTAGCTGTGTGTGATGCAGAACATTCATTCATCTGTAATCTATACTTTGGCATACTACCTATTGTTTTCATATATCAAGCATATTCTCCCAATAAATCTCTGATCCATGTTTCAACAATACAGCGTAATTTTCCCTGATTGTATAGCGCTCATAATCAACATTACAAAAGTAGTTATTTACCAAATTATAAATAGAAATAAACCACTAGTTATTCTAAATACATACAAATTCTTTAATGGTATATTCAATTTTGAACATTATTGTTTATTTCTATTTATCAGCGATGTAGGTACAGCATGCTAATCCCACTAGGCTACATACTCCGTCTTTGGCACTCAATCGATATTTACTGTTACCTATAGGTTTAGGATATCCTTCTCTCAACTCATTTATTATTTATTATATTTTTTTGCGATATTTTATTCTAAAGGAACATGGTAGTCTTTGTCAGTTGTACACGTGACTGTTTATTCATATCTAGAGCTCTGGAGCATTGCCATCAATAGGTTCTATACTCCTTTATAAACGTATGTATCCACCTGTCTCCCCTTTGCTTTATTGTTGTTTTTATATAGGTTACGGTTAAAGTCCGAAGTGCGGTTTATCTTAACATTACCCGGGTAATCCAGACATTACCCAAAACCGCTGGGTAAAGCTACAAAAAAATGAAAAATTCAGACTTTACTCGAGTAATCTTAGGAATAACCAACTACCCTTCGGTAACAGTCTGGAAAAACAGAAAAATTCACACTTTACCCGGATGATCTGCAGACTATCCAACCCCGTTTGGCTAAAACCAAATTTTGTTATCATTTAGATCAACGTTTCCCAAACCTGTCCTCAGGACCCGCTGACATGCTACTTTTTCCAGATATCTGAAGCACAGCACAGGTGATATGATTTGCTGCTCAGTGATTGCAGGATTCAGTCTGCATTTCCCCAAGGTGATCTGTAAAACCTGACCTGGTTGAGGGTCCTGAGGACAGGTTTGGGAAACACTGATTTAGATAAAAGTCTGAAGCTTTACCCGGGTAATCTGCAGAGTATCCAACCCTGAATTTTGCTATTATCTAAGGACATTATCAACGAAAATGGCAAAAAGAGAAACATTAAGTTA
Organism: Leptobrachium leishanense; assembly: GCA_009667805.1. Classification (NCBI taxonomy): domain Eukaryota; kingdom Metazoa; phylum Chordata; class Amphibia; order Anura; family Megophryidae; genus Leptobrachium; species Leptobrachium leishanense. Next base: position 372,053,703 of record CM019065.1, read on the forward strand.
TTTAGTGTGGTATGTGACTGTGGATACAATTTGGTTAACCACTTCAATGCGGAGGACGCGCTCAGCGCGTCCTCCGCATTACTGCTGGTATGCGGAGGACGCGCTGAGCGCGTCCTCCCTTTGGGGTCAGCGTTCGGCCGGGTTCCGGCCGATCGCTGGCCCCCCGGTGCGGGCTGACATCCTCGATGTCAGCCCAGCATCCGGAACCGCAGCCGCTGAAATTAGGTGTCATCGCGGCAGCGCGATGACACCTAATTCAGGCGCCCCCCGCATGTGCGGAGGAGGCGCCTGAAAGGGAGGGGGGGAGGTCCTTCGGACCTCTCTCCCTCCCGATCGGCGGCGTTGCGGGGGTTAACCCAGGCACCATTTGGAAGGGCACAGCCTGCCCTTCCAAATGGTGCCTGGCATTAACCCCTGGGGAGCTGGATCGCGAATCGGCGCTGAAAAGCGCCGGTTCGCGATCCTTTCCCGGAGCTGGCCGACATCTTGGATGTCAGCCAAGCCTCCGGGAACTCCCCCTGAGGACTGGCGTCATCATACCAAACTCGATACCAACGATACCAAACTCGAATGTGAAAAAAGTTTTTAAAAAAAAATTTAAATTAAAATTAAAAATAAAAATATATTTAAAAAAAAATTATAAAAAAAAAAAATAAACATTTTTTTTTCTTTTTTTTGGTCTGTTAATGCAGCAATATTGTTCCCATTTCAATTATAATGTGAACAATGATGCTGCACTAACGATTTTTGTATGCGGTGCGTTTGTTAAAAATCGCGTAATTTTCCCCAAAAACAAATGTAACGAGACCCCATCTCTAATTTTTTTAACAAGCGCACCCCATACAAAATATAACCGCAATTGCTCGCATGTTAAAATGTGAAAAAAAACACTTTACACGTTGTAAATTATTGAAAATACATATTTTATTGCATTTTTTGGTATAATATACAGACATGACATAACGTATACATATAATAATGACATATTATGAATCTACCGAGTCTGACGGAAAGAACGATATATAATATGTCTGGGTCATATACTAAAATAAGCCTTCAAAACACGTTTAAACATGATGAGCAAAACAGGTAAAAATGACCTCAGCACAGAGGTGTGAAAAGCCTCAGCAGCGAAAGGGTTAAAGAAAAAAAAACACAAAGCTGTTATCGGTCAGATAACAGTATGCAGCTTTACCCGGGTAATCCTCTGAATTCAGTCCACTTTAACCTGCTGAAAAACGGAAGAATACTGGAGTACCCAGAGGCGTTTGAATACTTTGCAGTTTACCCAGATAAAGTCAGATGTTACATTGCACATAGCACTTTATCCAACAACACTACGATAATGTCCGTTTTACCCAGGTAAAACACAGCAGAAAACCAGAGTACCCAGAGGCTTTTGGATACTTTGCAGATTACCCGGATAATGTCAGAAATTTCATTTCACGTTGGACTTTTGTAACGTCACTTGGGTAATGTCAGAATTACCTGGGTAATCCTAAAATTAACTGCTACTTTAGCCGTAACATATATATTTTATTTCCATGATTACCTGTTCTTGAGGTATCCATCAAAAACCTTACAAAGTTGATAAGTAGTTTAAAATGGATATCCCTTCTGTGCTCCATTTTTTGCGTAAGATGTACAGCAATCCTGAGGGTCTTTTGTTTGTAGCTGATACCCCTCTGGGCACTCCATGCAAGGGGATCATGTCTATGTTATACTCTATGCTCATGGAAAAGATTTTTCCCCACAATGCCACTGTACCCCATCGTCTGCAGGTCCTTTTCTCTGACAACCTAATGTCTGCCCTCTTGCAGTTTACCAACTTACTTGAAACATACATCCTAATGGGGCTCTCAGAAGAACAAGGTTTTAAATATGTTTTAATGCCATAACGGAAGGCAGATGGTTCCCGGTGGGAGGGGGTTAACACCGCCAGGAGCTGTGGCGGGCCTCTTCTGCGGCCCGCCCACGCAGCTGACATGCGATGTTCAGGCCATCGCACAGCAACCGATAGTGAGTGGGGCTGAGGCAGCCCATAGAAGTCAACGGGGTGTACTAGTACACCCCACGGCTTCAAGGCCCACCCGCTACATGGAAGGCACGGCATGCCCTGTGGCGCGAAAGGGTTAATTAGAGACTGCAATACGGCAGCTGTGGTAAGGAGAGGTGAACAGTTAAAGAGTGATGGTCAACCCGCAACAAGTAATGAGCAAATCAAGAATGGCTTCCCAAACATGCATTTTATAAGGGTGTTTTGTATCACATACAGGGTTATTCCGAGAGATTTGAAATGTCGCCGCACGTTCGGTGCCCTTTCGTTCCCTGCACTTTGGGGCGATCCAGCGATTCTAGTTTGCCGACCCTGCGGTGTATTCCGCAAGCAGAGCAGGGCCCCTGTAGTGCAGGGAATACTCACCGCAAACCCGCCGAACACTAGTCGAACACTCACCGAAAACCTGCAGAAACCACCGCAAAGTCCCCGCCAAACACACCAGAAAAACCCGACGTGCCGCCGATCACAGCACAGAGCAGCCGTCGGAAAAACCCAACAAGCAGACGAACGTGGTATGAAAAATAAAAAACAATACGCTTAAAAGTTTAAAAATTGAAACGCTGTTTGCAAAAAAACTACTGAACGAAAATGTCTGGAATTTACATATAAGATCCTATGAATGATAATGAAAAATGTCTGTTATAGAAAAAAGAAAAAACGATTTAAAAAACCCTCGAAAAAATCCCGAAAAATGCCTAAAAGATCCTAAAAAATCTATGAATAAAGAGACTTTTACAGCAGAATAAAACAATAATAACATTGACGCTATGGGATTCGCCTGAATAACCCGGACGAATGAAACCACCGAACAGCATGGCATTTCGGCAACTTTTCTCTGCTGTTCGGTGTCTCTGAATAGATTAACCATTGCTTCGCTATGTGGGATTTCACTGCCTTTGAACAGGCACCGTACGTGCAGGCAATACGCAATTCGCATCCCAGAGCTCCTTTGCCACATTCCCTATATGCAGCAAGGAATTCTGGGTAGGATATTATGCAAGTTACATCTGTGTCACTTTTATGCATCCTGGGTCTGTTATTACACAGAGCCCTAAAATCAATGCTATGCCACACTGTGGCTTTCTGACAGAGATCAGGTTTATGCAACTGGTCACAGCCACTCCTAGGGCAGCGCTGTTGAACCCATATGCAGCAAGGAATTCTGGGTAGGATATTATGCAAATGACATCTGTGTCACTTTACCCAGAATTCCTTGCTGCATATGGGGAATGTGGCACAGGAGCTCTGGGATGCAATACCCAGAATTCCTTGCTGCATATGGGGAATGTGGCACAGGAGCTCTGGGATGCAATACCCAGAGTTCCTTGCTGCATATGGGGAATGTGACACAGGAGCTCTGGGATGCAATTCATCGAATTGCTGTGATGTGCAAGTGGCTCCTGCAATAATAAACACACTTATTATAGTGTGGAGGCTTTCTATCTCACTTTTTGTCCCCCACTATAACCCTTGTAAGCACTGATTTGCCCTACGGGTCCCAAGCATCCACTGCAACTGGTCATCATGCCTAGCTCCTAGCTGATGAGGGTCCAACAAACCCGAAGCAGCGCTGTCCTAGGAGTGGCTTTGACCAGTTGCATAAACCTTATCTCTGCTAGAAAGCCACAGTGTGGCATAGCATTGATTTTAGGCTTCTGTGTAATAACAGATCCAGGATGCATATAAGTGACACAGATGTAATTTGCATATCCTAACCGGAATTCCTTGCTGCATATGGGGAATGTAGCACAGGAGCTCTGGGATGCAATTCATCGAATTGCTGTGATGTGCAAGTGGCTTCTGCAATAATAAACACACTATATATATATATATATATATATATGTATGTATAATTTTCTTCAAGGTCTTGAGGAGGGAAATAATTAGAAAAATCTAAGTATACAAATTTGCTTTGAAAATGACTTATGTAAATCCTGCTTACAAATAGAAAGACAATTATTTTTCAGAGAAAATAGTCGCTGAGTTTCTAGACGCAGAGAAGGGTTCTATTATAAATATATTGTGTATTAATGTTATCTTTCAATGAAACTTAAACTCTGTATTGTGAGTTGCCATTCTTTGTTCTTATCTAATAGCACAGAGATACCTAGTTATAATTTTTAGATTGTCTTGGCAAAGAACAAAACAAGTACCATTTTTTTTTCCCAACATGAAATAATAGACTTGAGCTCATGCAAATAGCAATTCAAAAGAGAACTAAGAAAGATACTAAGTGTGTTATTAAGTGTTTAAATCCCTCATTCTCTTTAAAAGCTGTGGCATTTGAAGGATGAGTTGAATAAAAGAGATGCATTTAATTGAACAAGGTCATATTATAGAAACAATAAACTAGCCGTAGCTTGAATGAACACAGATAAATTATTGCCTAAAAAAAAAAAAAAGAGTGTTAAGGTATATTTTTTCAGATTCTTTTCTCGGCCATGTTTCTAGATTTTATTATTCTGTTTTTTTTATTTTTTTATTTCGTGTCTCACATAGGAAGATTTAAAAAAAAAAAGAACTTTAGGCCACATATAGCAGCACTTCACATGCTCTAATCCATGATAGAATATACTGTTGATTATAAAATGTTCAATAATCATATTCCACTTGTTATTTGAGAGCCCCATTACCGCATCACGGCTGCAGACTAATCCCGGCAAAAATTACTGTAAGATGAGACATAGAATTCACCTTTCAGGGTTATTTATGGCATGTTCACTAAATAATTTGAGGATATATTCAGTAAACATTTAATTTGTTATAATTTTCCACTTTCAGAATTTGAAATATTATTGCTAGATCGGTTAAAGGACCTTCCGGGTCCACAACCACTTATTCTTACGGCATATGTGAGGTGGTTCCCTGTCTCTGGCTCTTGGTCTATGGTTTATTATACTGAAATTGTTCAGAAATAAAGAGTTTTATGATAATTTTTTTAATGAAATCCATTTTAGATTATTGTAAATAATATATATTTGATTGATTTACAGCCTGACTATGCAGATTATTTCAGAGGTCATGTCATTGCACCACATTCGGCACCAGTTTTGGTAGTTAGTAACTACTGCGTACCGTGAACACCCCTCAAGACTTGCCGTTTTGGAGATGCTCTGACCCAGTCATCTGGCTGTCACTATTTTGACATTGTCACCAGGGCCAGCGTGTCTGTAAGGCAAACAAGCTGTTTGCCTAGGGCGCCATGAGAGAGGCGCCGACAGAGCTGTAATGCCAAGCCGAATCCGATTGCCACTATGCACAGCACACTGCCTGGCTGGCGGCCGCCGTAGGCCACGTCCGCGGCAGATTTGTTAGCACTGTAGTGCCTGAGTGAGTGTAGCGGTGTAGGGTCGGGCCAGGGCTGTGCTGTCTGACATCCGCTGCAGCATGAGTGCCTTCCAATGAGCACAAGGCTGGGAACGGCACTCACGCTGTATTGTTGCTGCCCTCTTCACCTACCACGTGATGCGCCGCATAGACGCGCATGCGTGGAACGTCACTGCATTCACTGGTGGTGACCGCACATTCATCATAATGAAGAGAGGAGTCGTACAGTGCCAGGGTCTGGAGGATCCCCACGGACTTGTCTCCAGTCTTACTGGTATATGGGGGTCTGAAGATTGATATATGGGGGGTCTGATATATTTATGGGGACCATAATCTGGGGTCTGATATATTTATGGGGGCTCTGATCTGGGGTCTGATATATGGGGGTCTGATATATTTATGGGGACGCTGATCTGGGGTCTGATATATGGGGTCTGATATATTTATGGGGGCGCTGATCTGGGGTCTGATATATGGGGTCTGATATATTTATGGGCGCTCTGATCTGGGGTCTCATATATTTATGGGCACTCTGATCTGGGATCTGAAATATTTATGGGGCCCTGATCTGTGGTTTGATATATTTATGGGGGCTCTGATCTTGGGTCTGATATATTTATGGGGGCTCTGATATAATTATGGGGACTCTGATCTGAGGTCTGATATATGGGGGTCTGGTATATGGGGTCAAATATATTTATGGGGGCTCTGATCTGGGGTCTGATATATGGGGGATCTGATCTGGGGTCTGCTATATTGGGGGTCTGATATATTGGGGGTCTGATATATGGGGGCTTCCTGATATTGCATTTGCAAAGTCACTTAATATAAAAAGTATGTGTTGTCTCGTCACATACGCATGGAATTAGAAACTAATAGTTCCCAGTGTTCTTCTTCTGACCCTGCACAACTCCTCAACGTGAGCTCACACAGGGCCTGCCTGGGGCTACATAAGTCTTTATGGAATCCCATGGACTCCAGGAGATTATGCCAGCGATGTCTGTATCAATTTGCAGTTTTATTCTATAATGAGTCCAGCAGCTTAAATGCCAGAGCTCGCTCTTAATAGCGTCAGTAATAGAGAGTCACTAAGCATTCTGGGCTCATGCCAATCTCACCCCCTAGTGGTTCCCTATTACTGGCTGAGCTAGAATAGGGTTCTATGATGGCCTGGGACTAGAAAGGAGTGGACATGGAGAAAGCTGGACACATTGGAACACTAGGAGGGGCTGGAGTGGACCTGAGAACTTAGGAAAAAGTGACACAGTGATAGTCTAAGATTGGGCTGGAATGGACATGTAGAAGTTGGGAAAAAATTGAGACACTTTTTGAGGGGCTGGAGTGGACATGGAGGAGATAACTTGCATATTATGATGGAGTAATTTAAATTTAAAATCCAAGAATGTCTTCTTATAGCATGCAATACAGTAACTTTAATGCTTAATGTTGCAATAATATGAATAGTAATACAACTGTGTGCATGTGGAAAGGGGGGGGGCGGTACATTATGTTTTTGCCTAGGGTGGCAAAAATCCTTGAACTGGCCCTGCTTGTCACAGTCATGCAGATCATTTCCCCCATTTTTCCTGGTTCCAACGCATGAAATACAAGAACTGGCGGTTCACTTGCTGCTAATATATCCCACCCTCAGGGGCCATCTTTAACGCGGGGCAAAAGGGGTAGCTGCCCTGGCCCGTCATTGTTGTATGGCCCAAGGCAGCTGCCTCTTGAAACTGCAAAAGCAATGGCTTGAAGCCAACCTGCACCGATCACGAACATCTTGGATGTCAGCCCCGGCTGCGGGACTTAAACCTAAACCACTGCAGCGTGGGGAGCAAAGGGTGCTTTGGAACCCTGATTATCTATTCTTTACACAAGGTGTCATTGGAAAGATCAAAGTCTGGCCTTTGCATTGATACCAAATATGACCACGTAATGTGTGAAAATAGAAAAATGAACAAAATGTAACTAAAGCAAAACTTACTTTTTTTTTCTCTCTTCTGAAGCAGAGACATTATGTGCTTTTACATCTAAAGCAAACAAAGTCACTGCGCCAACTCGCCTTCTCATTTCCCACGCCGGGAGCAAATGTGGAGGTGAAGGCACAATGCGTTATTACGCATTTGTCCATATAAAACACAAACCCCGGTTCCACTGTGAGGAGAGAGGAGGAGAGAGGGGTGCTATGGACCCCTGTATCTCCATTCCTTACACCCCACACGTTCAAGTTAGGTGTCATTGGACAGGTCATAGTCTTTTGGTCACCACATCAAAGGATGATCCAGTTTTCTATCCTATCAAACCAGCGAAATGCGTTGAAAATCTGTAGTTGTTTATATTCCCATGACTTACAGCTATGTTAACCCCTTTGATTGAATATTTGTAGCTGTTTGTATCCCCATGACTTACAGCAAGATTTAACCCTTTGATTGACATTATTTAACCTACATATCGCTCAGCCTGTTTGTTTCACCCCATAGCTTTATCGGGCAAGAAGTTTGCGCTATCCTTGCACAGGACCATTTTTTCCTGACTTACACTAGGATCAATTTGGAGATTTCTTATCCAATGTTTTTTTAGGTGTATATCTATATACCGTATATATAATTCTAACTGCTAGACTTTGTTGTAATTTTAAATAGTGAAACCCGAAATAATGTTTACTTTTTTTTCTAACCATGGTTATCTCAACTTACTTACCTTGCCCAGTTATTCTAAATGTATAGAGATATATATAAAGAGATTGTATTTTCATCTTCCATTTTTCGATTCGTAAAGAACTTTTATTCATCTTTTTCACTTTTTTTAATTCCCATTCATTGTGGTCTTGTTAACTTATAAATCTTGGGACCTTTTCCAAGTTAAACTGCTACTGTTGTCTTGAAGAAATACTCCAGCAGCAAATCATTACTACACACATGTTACCAGTGGTATTTCAGGTCAAGCACTAAAAACAATAGTGGTAACAATAAAATTCTCATCCCATGTTGTGTTGTAATTAGTTTAGCGTTAGCACAAGCCAACATTTTCACAAGTCTAGGAATTAGCTCACATATCTGGCAGGAGGATAAAGGGGACGTTTCAATCTCATTTTTGTGTTTAGTGAGAAAAAGTAGCTTCAGATTACATGAAAAATTGCACCTGAAGATATCACTATGTATAGTGTATAGTATATATTTTTGGAGGGGTGCAAGCCCAGGGCCTCTCAATTCATCATGGCAAAATGGGCAACAAACGTACAACACAGCTCAGTCTGCTGTCAACCGTACTGGTGCTATGATCAGAAAGGTTCCCATGCCTCCCTATTGCTGGTTACTGTCACAAAAACGACAGGCCACACCAGAGTAACCATAAAAAGATTCTTTAGTCACCACCCAAGGGGGCTAAAATTGCGACATTTTGGCTCTAGGCCTTAGTCATGCATGACTAAGGCCTACAGCTGAGACGGCACAATTTTAGCCCCCTTGGGTGGTGAATAAACAATCGTTTTATGGTTACTCTGGTGTGGCCCATTATTTTTGTGAAATCTGGTAAAGGACAGCGGGCCCTCTGGTGGAGCACCCATAGAATTACCAAACGACAGGTTTCCTCCCACTGTGGTAGCCATGCTTTTCTGCCTCTGCACTGTATTGCTGGTTACTGTCGCAGTGCTGATGGAAGCTGCCTGCCCCAGCCCCATGCCGTTATATATGTCTTGTCACTTAGAGGGGTATTTTCAGCCCCAGTAAGCTTGCTTGTGGAAATCGGCTGAGGGTGCTGGACACAGAGCTCTCCCTCCACCTGGCTGAGCATAAAGATGATCAGGGAGGCTGATAAAAATAATTTCTGCATAGAGAGTTGCGCATGGGGGTCAGGGTGGGAAGAAGTGGGTTTCAGGTTCTGTGTGTGCGTGCCATAGTGTGTGTTTGTGTGTCATGGTGTTACAGTAGCCCCCTTAAGAGCTGAAGCTTACCTAACTGGTCTTGGTAATAGGAACCTGCCCACCTTCTCCTACCTCATGCTGTCTCTGGCCACTATGACCGGAGGACTGACACTGGCAAACAAAGAGAGAGGGTCAGCTAGAGTTAGTGGTTAACCCTTCCTTTTTTTCCATATAGGTACCCTTTGACATCTGTAAACATTTACCAATGGCATATTCATGATTCAGTTTGCAAGTGGCCGGTTAGTCCAACTCTGGTGACCCTAAAGCACATAAAATATACATTTCAAAGTAAAACTTTGTTGCGTGTGATCTTATGCACATTTTTGTTCACAATAAGCCCTTTATACCAAGTGGGAAGGCTTGTCAAGTGATAAAGTGAGGTCTTTTATTTTCTGACTATTCAAACCACCTGCCGTAAAAGGGTTAACATGTATATAGTATGTATATCACTTGAAATAATTATCTCTTTGATTGAAAAATTACTCCACATTTTTTGAGCATTCATGTATTGTTGAGAGATCGTGAGTCTATGATCGGTGCAGTGGGTTGTTTTTATCCTGTAGTGGGATTTAATTTTCAGTTGTCAAGATAAATTATAATTAAGGCTGTTTCTCATCACTTGACCTGAGAGAGGATTTGTCAGAAAAGGCAATGGTTGTAGATGCAAAAGGAATGTTCTTTCTTTTATGATCTCAAACTAGTTTAAGCTGTTCTATGCAGAGGACCTTCTGGGCACACTGTCGCGTTTCACCCATTTCACCCACGGATAACGCGTCTAGGGCGTCTCGTCTTGACCGCAGTGACGAGCCGAAATGACCGCCACTATCTCCCACAGAAGGTTGGCTTTCTTGGCCCTCGCTGTTGTTTTGCAATCCTTATGAGTCAGTTTTCTGGAGACTAGACCTATAGACGTTATTCTATGTCCAATGTCATAAAGGGAGGAGCAAGTGATGGAAATATACTGGGCCCTATTCCCTAGATAACACTAAATGGGGTCGCTAACGGGGAAATTCTGCTCCTGCAGTTTTCCTCGTAGCTCCCCATTTTAGTGCGAGATTTCGGGGAGGCGCTACCAAAGCATCGTGCCTCGGAATGCAGCGCTAACCACTGGGATACTCGCAGTGGCAGTAGCGTATCATATCCTGGATTCCATATGACTCAGTAGTGGTTTGCTCTTCCAAGCTGCGAGCCGATGTCTGTCTTGCTCCCACGAGTTCGCTCAGTGCCGCAGGGTGATCATGGAGGAAGACTGGGAGCTATTTCTTCCCAGTTTCACTCTGGCAAGGAGACGGTGGATCAGGCCACTGAGATGAGAGGTGAATATTGGATTTATTGGGGTTGGGGGTTTAAGGGGTGCTTAGTGATTTTGCAAAAGTGTAATCAGCACCAATTTTTAGGTTTAGCAAACATTTTGGCTTGTGTGTTATCGAAACGCTAACTAATGATTGCGCTCCTGTGTTAAATACAGGATGCGCAAAGTACAGTAAGCTCACGCAAGCTAACGCAATCACAGGTGCGATAAGTGATTTATGACCGGTTTAGCGTTAGGGATGTAATATGGGGGGCATGCATTAAAGTCACTTATTCTGGTGGCAACACTTGCTCATCCGAACGTTAACGTTGGCGTTCACTAGGGAATAGTGCCCTCAGAGGGGTGGGGCAGTTTACAACACAAAATATCACACAATGGATGCACCCAGTGACACATATGGAGGGAAATATCACACAATGGATGCACCCAGTGACACATATAGAGGGAAATGTCACACAATGGATGCACCCAGTGACACATATAGAGGAAAATATCACACAATGGATGCAGCCAGTGACACATATACAGGAAAATATCACACAATGGCTGCACCCAGTGACACATATAGAGGGAAATATCACACAATGGATGCACCCAGTGACACATATAGAGGAAAATATCACACAATGGCTGCACCCAGTGACACATATAGAGGGAAATATCACACAATGGATGCACCCAGTGACACATATAGAGGAAAATATCACACAATGGATGCACCCAGTGACACATATAGAGGAACATATCACACAATGGATGCACCCAGTGACACATATAGAGGAAAATATCACACAATGGATGCACCCAGTGACACATATAGAGGAACATATCACACAATGGATGCACCCAGTGACACATATAGAGGAAAATATCACACAATGGATGCACCCAGTGACACATATAGAGGAAAATATCACACAATGGATGCGCCCAGTGACACATATAGAGGAAAATATCACACAATGGATGCACCCAGTGACACATATAGAGGAAAATATCACACAATGGATGCATCCAGTGACACATATAGAGCAAAATATCACACAATGGATGCACCCAGTGACACATATAGAGCAAAATATCACACAATGGATGCGTCCACTGTCACATACAGAGTAAATATTTTCTTAACTAAACATACAAGAGAAAAACAAAGCACATGTAAGATATCGGCCAGATAAAATAAACACAATAAGGACATTTAATTTTTTTAGTGGTACTGGCCCTTTAAATAACACTCTCCTGGTTTTCTTATTAAAAGAGATAGAATATGTGCAACACGTATTCTTAGCGTATGGTATTGCACGCAATGATCCCAATCCCATAATATGTTCAATATAAATACCTTTAGAATTCCACTGTATCACTGAGATAATTACCCACTTTTATGCAAATAAACCCCCAAACCATTAAAAATAAACCCCGATGCATTGATCTGTCACCTGTAATGTTTGTTTTACTTTTTTTTGTTGTTTTTTTTCCTCTTTTTTTTCGTATGAGAGATCCAATAGACATATTGTGCAAAAAAATGTCCCGAGCATATGGTTCATGTTAAGGAGACATTAATATGTGTAATTTAAAGCATTACTCATGTGAAAGCTAGTGGATTTTTACTTTGCAGAACCCACATGTAATTTGTAACCACTGAAATACAAAGTAATATGGTAATTTAACCTGCAGCTGTTTTGAATTGAGAACAGCTGTAATATACAGATTATGTAAATAACAATTTTGAAGCAATTGTCAAATCACTGTGTACAGCGCACGTATAAAGAGAGTGCATTATGCTAGAATTAAGCCTATTTGCCTTTATTCTTTTAGAACCACTCTGCGTGAATATTCAGGAATCTCGCGCATTTCTTGATTTTGGCACAGTTTACGACTTATTAAATTTTTCTTTCGCTTCGTTTGCTTGCGGTTTAATACAGAACCGATCGCTTAAACGACTTTTGTTTGTTATTGCATTTTTATTTTTAATGCAGTGCTAGAATTTAAATTAAAGCTAGTTTCGAGAAGTGTTTTTCTTATTCGTCGGATTCTGTTAATTAAATGATGCAATTGATTCTAGAAATACATACAACTTGTGAAATGCAGAAAATGGCAGTCGGGAAAATGGAGATAACTGGAGGAAACAAGAACAAGTCATACTGTAAGATGAAAAAAAGGGGGTTGGGTTCATTAAAAAAAAACTTCTGACACCCATTTCTGGTTCTTCTCCCTTGATTGTAGCCTTGCATGATGTCCAGCAACGCACTTGAATGACAACATCTGCTTCTTTGTGAAGCAGACACTGTTGCTTGGCCGAACGCTTCACCAAGCATTCAACCAATCAAATGCCTCTCAGTGCAAATTAAGTGAGACTCATTGGTCGTTCGCTACTGCAGAACCTGTGCTGTACGGGACGGAATTCAGGAAGGCTGCCCCAGTGTGAACTGATTAATGGCCTTCAAAGCAGAGGAAGCCCTCTGTGTTGGAAGACTCTTACCACCCATCACGACAGCAGGAAAAGAAGGACAAGTCACACAAAGCTTAGCATTCATTTCGAAATATCAAGATGACCTGTTTGTGCGCATAAACACAAGCAACCACTTTTTTTGGAAATGTGATGTTGACGGGACACTCTTGCCACTGTGACCATTTAACTAAGCAATCATGGGGAGATAAGTGCTTCCTCAGCCTCCCCTTCTTTCAGCAGTTGCAGTTGCAGTTGGGTATTTGGAAATATATAGAAGGACACATGTGAACCAAATTTGTATACTGCACCATCCGAGGTTCTAATGGACATGTCACCAACCGGTCAGACAAGACGTAGCATCAGTGGGAGCATTTATTAGAGGTGCCGCAACTTTTCAGTCCTAGTCTAAAAAACGTTCTCAAGTGTCTTATTTAAGGTCCTTGGACTTGGACATTGTGGCTCATTCAATAAATGCTCCCACTGATTCTAAGCCTTGTGTGGCTAGTCCTTCTTTTCCAGCTGTACACTTTAAGGTTGGTGACACTGCTCCATTGGAACTTCGGCTAGTGCAGTATGCTCTATATTTAGTTCATAGGTACCTGTCTACATGTTGAACAACCCACCATGACAGCTGAGAAAGCGAGGAGGAGGCACTCAGCTCACCGTGATCATTTAATTAAATGGTCTGAGTGGCGAGAGTGTCCCATCAACATCACTTTTGGAGATCTGACCTATTCACAACATTCTATACCCATTGCGACACAGTGAGGAGCAAGTGATGTAAAGATACTGTGTGGGTGGGGCAGTTTACAACACAAAAGATAACACAATGGATGCACCCAGTGACACATATAGAGGAAAATATCACACAATGGATGCACACAGTGACACATATAGAGGAAAATATCACACAATGGATGCACCCAGTGACACATATAGAGGAAAATATCACACAATGGATGCACCCAGTGACACATATAGAGGGAAATATCACACAATGGATGCGCCCAGTGACACATATAGAGGAAAATATCACACAATGGATGCACCCAGTGACACATATAGAGGAGAATATCACACAATGAATGCACCCAGTGACACATATAGAGGAAAATATTTTTATCTAAACATACAAGAGAAAAACAAAGCGCATGTAAGATATCAGCAACATCAAATAAACTCAATAAGGACATTTCATATTTTTTTCCGGGTACTGTCCCTTTAAATTCTCATTTTCTCTTGCTCGGTTTTCTTGCCGTTTCCATTGCCAGTGCATTTATCACGGATCCGGTTTCTGGGTTTTCGGTTGTTGACCTTGTTAATGGAAGTTAAACCCGCGAAGCTTGTTTTTATTTTAACTAAACTTACAGCCGCCTAGCTGCAAAGCGTCACGTTTCCATTATTATGACTAGTTCTTCGACTTGTACCGCTTTAAATTGCTACCAATTAGCATATTTCAACCTTATTTTTAAGTTTAAATTGCAGTGTGAGAGTGTACTCTTCTCTTAGCTAATTAGTGCTATCAAGGAACAGTGGGTTACCTCATTAGTACCATGTGCATTTAATTAAAGAAGAGAAAATCCGAGTTTACCTCATAGTTAATATTTTCACAGAGTGTTACAATGCCAACACCTTCAATTGGAGTCACACCCCTGTGTATCTAATTATGCGCTTGTGCCAAATAAGGTTACAAGGGTACCACCATGCTGTTAGCAAAGTAGCTTGAAATGAAAATGTGTTTTCTAGCCTCTTATTTGGCAAATTGACTAGAGCGGTCTCTTTGATCACTCCATCACTTGCGTTCAACGAGGAGTGCGGTTGCTACATGTAAGGAAGGAACCTTTCCCACTTGATGCTAAAGATGTTGAAGTCTCCTTCGCATCGGTTTGTTAAAATAAAAGGGGTTATTCAGAGAGCGCCGAAATGCCACCGACACTGCGATGAATGCCGAATTCCCTGTAGTGCAGGGAACGGAATATCCGCCAATAAGTCACCGATACTATCTGAAAAATCGGATCAATCCGAAATACCTAAAAAAAAAACACAGAACATACCCGACGATCCGGCGCAAACCAGCCTAACACTAGGGATGTGCGTTTCGGGTTTCGGAATTTCGGAATTTTCACGAAATTTCCCGATTCGTGTTTTCGGATGTGGCCGAATTTCTGAAAATTTTTAGATCCAAAAATGGCCGATCCGAAAAGTTTTCCGAGCCAAAACGAAATATTTTCGGAATTTTCGAATGGACTTGAAATGTGTCAAATCGAAATTTATTGCTTTGAAACGAGGAGAACAGACGTTTCGAAAAAACGAAAATTTCCAAAGTTACGAAAAGTCGATACAAAAAACGACCAAAGTGACACGAAAATACGAAAAATGGTCGATATTTCGAAAAAATATGTACACGAAAAACGAATCGAGCCGAACCGAATCGAAACAGAAATCGGTCGAAACGAGCCGAATCGAAAAGTTTAAAAATCCGAAAAATCGAATCGAATCGAACCGAAAAAAAAATCGGTGCACAAGCCTACCGAACGCGTCTGAAAAAAGCTGACGATCCGCCAAACACATCACCAACCAGCCAGCGAACGGGGTAAAATAAATAAATAATAATAAATGATTGAAAGTGTCAAATTTGAAGCAAAAAAAACTACATGGTGTAAATGTCTGGAATTAAAATATAAGGTCCTATGAATAATAATAAAAAGGTCTGTTTGTTAGGGGAAAAAAAAGTTATTTAAAAAAATCTGAAAAAAAATTTGGCCAAAAAATCCTGAAAAATGCCTAAAAAATCCTGAAAAATAAGTAAATAGATCAAGAGACTTTTTGCTGCAGATTAAAAGAGTAAATGGTTTAATAGATATTGAATAAAAAAGGGAATATTTTTAGCATTCTCTGCTGTTCGGTGTCTCTGAATAGATTAACCATTGCTTCTCTATGGGGATAAAACTGTTGTCAAACAGCACTGTATCTTGCTTGCAATTCACCAAAATTTGGCGAACTGCTTGCTTTGTGAATAGTCGAATGACCACGAAATTGCACCGTACGAGGAAATTTGCTTTTTAGTGCAATTTCAGGGCCAGATCGGCTTTCTTTTAATAACCCCTAAAGTTTTACCAAAGCAAAGGATTTACATTTCCACAAGCGATATTTTTCATTTCTGCTAAAGTAGATTCATGCTTCATGAACCCCGGATAAACTGCCTTCGCTACCAAATGATTATCCATAAAACCACTGTCACTTTATAAAAAACGGCTTTATAACAATCACCACGCAACCCTTCATACACACAAACACACCTACACAGTCTAAATACACTGTAGTAACATTTCAGTGCATTTAGAGCCTGTATGCATTTTTTGTCAGGCAAAGGGCTCCCCCTGCTGATCAAGTGCAGTAACGCAAGTCTCCCCAGTTCAAACACTTCAAAGAGTCCAAGTACATCAGCTTGCTTGTCCTATATTCTGGAACTTTAAGGACATATTCTGAGCCCACTTGCAATCAAATTTTGTTTGCAATTAAATGTTACTTTAAGCTCCTGAAGTACAAAACAAGATCGATTTCACTCGACCTAGGGCACCTGAAAGTGCTTTTGAAGATAAAGGCAGTGAAGTAGTTAAAGTCTGCAGTAATAAAGTAATGTAGAGACAAACAGGGTTATTCAGAGAGAGCCGAATTGGCCCTAGAAATTGCACCAAACAGTGACTTTCCCCGTACAGTGCAATTTCGTGGCCATTCGGAAAGCAGGCAGTTAGCCAAATATTAGAAAATTGCCAGCACATATGGTGCCTGTTCGGCGGCAGTGAAATCCCCCATAGAGAAGCAATGGTTAATCTAGTCACAGACACCGAACAGCAGAGAAATGTCAGTGAATGTCATTTGAGCCCCATATATTTCTCCAATAGATCCAATAAGATAATCGAGCCGGCAATGCTAGAATTGCTGTGGCTGTATTTTTATGTATTTTTATGCCGCGTATTTTTTCTTTTTCTTTTTCTTATTTCTTATTCAAAGCTGATTTGTGTATGAAGCAACTGGATTAACGAGGATTTACTTTTTACCGGATGAAACGCAGTAAAATGCCTTCTATCTGTGTGTTTGACATACAGGACTGTTGAGCATGTGTGGTTAATACTCCCAGCACTGCAGCGTCAGCACAAAAATGCCCAGACTCAGTCACAGAATCAATTCACGTAGGAAACACTCCACGGCCACAGAGATTTTCCAACACATGTTCTTTGATCTTTCTTACATTTCAGCCATATTCATGATTGCCTAAATAAATAAATACAGAAGTAGAAAGAAAAACAAAACTCCCCTCATAAAATATATACTGTGTTTGCAGTAGTTTAAATAAAATGTTCTCGGAATAAAAACCTGACATTTGACATATACATAGACTGCACAAGCATATACTTTAAATATATATATATATATATATATGTATGAATATATATATGTGTACACATTAACATGCCAGGCTGGTGCAATGTATGACAATATTTTGTAACACAATCCCCATCGTTTTTGCTTGAATCAGATGTTTTTAAAAGTGCTTTAGAGCTATGTTTGAGCGGAGTGTGCTGCGTTGAGTATGTGTTTTATACGCAATGATCAGCCACAGAATTAAAACCCCCTGTCTAATATCGTGCGTGTCCCCCACGTGCTGCCAAAATAGCTCTGATGCATCGAGACATGGACTCCACAAGAACTCTGAACGTGTCCTGTGGTGTCTGGCACCAAGAAATTAGCAGCAGATCATTTAGGTCCTGCAAGTCGTGAGGCTGGGCCTCCATGGATCAGATTTGTTGTCCAGCACATCCCACAGATGCTCAATCGGATTGAGATCTGAGGAATTTGGAGGTCAAGGCAACACTTTGAAATCTTTGTCATGTTCCTCGTACCATTCCTGAACAGTTTTTGCCATGTGGCATGGAGCATTATCCTGCTGAAAGAGACCACTGCCATCACGGAACACCATGGCCATGGAGGGGTGTATGTGGTCTGCAACAATCTCTAGGTAGGTGGTTCATGTCATGTGTGTTCTGCCACCTATCTATCATGGCCAGCATTATGTTTCAGAGCAAATTGAATAGAGTAGCTCTTCTGTGTGACTGGACTTGCCTTCGGTCCCTTTAGCATCGATAAGCCTTGGGTGCCCTTGACCGGTTTACCAGTTGTTCTTCCTTGCACCAATTTTGTAAGGTACCAACCAATGCACACCTGGAACACCCCACAAGACTTGTTGTTTTGGAGATGCTGTGACTCAGTCGTCCAGCCGTCACTATGTGGCCCTTGTCACAGACATTCAGATCTTTTCGCCCATTTTTCTTCTTCCAACACAAGCAATTCAAGAACAGACTGTTCACTTGCTCCTAATATAGCTCACCCCACGACGATATATCCCACCCCGTGACACTATATCCCACCCTGCGACAATATATCCCACCCCGCGACAATATATTCCACCCCATGACAATATATCGCACTCCGTGAGAATATATCCCACCCTGCGACAATATACCCCACCCCATGACAATATATCCCACCCCGTGACAATATATCCCACCCCGTAACAATATATCCCTCCCCGTAACAATATATCCCACCCGTAACAATATATCCCACCCCATAACAATATATCCCAGCCCCTGACAATATATCCCTCCCCCTGACAATATATCCCACCCTGTGGCAATATATCCCACACCTTGACAATACATCCCTCCCACTGACAATATATCCCACCCCGCGACAATATATCTCTCCCCCTGACAATATATCCCACCCTGTGGCAATATATCCCACACCTTGACAATACATCCCTTCCACTGACAATATATCCCACACCTTGACAATACATCCCTCCCACTGACAATATATCCCACACCTTGACAATACATCCCTCCCACTGACAATATATCCCACACCGTGACAATACATCCCTCACGCTGACAATATATACCACCCCGTGACAATATATTCCTCTCCCTGACAATATATCCCACCGCGTGACAATGTCTCCCACCCCGTGACAGGTGCCATTGTGACCATATAATCAATGTTAGGCTAGGGTCAGACGAGCGCAGTGTTAACGTCCGTGTTGCCCGCACATAAGTACGTCCGTGATAGCATACAATTGTGTTAAATGGAGCCCCACACACGAAGTACGTACGCACAGAAGTGTGGGGGCTGACGGACGCTGCAAACGGGCGCAGGTTAGGCAAGAACGTAATACTGCTAGAACGGACGTGCGGAGTGCGCCACGTCCACCGCGTCCGCATAGCTTTGTGTGTGAGTGATGCAACAAGGTCAGACGGACTGCATTTATACGTCCAGCATTTTTGACGGACAGAATGTTTTTTCATTGTAATTTATTTTCCCTGCTACATCAGTCAAAAAATACGTCAGTGAAAAAAATGGACTTTGTGGCCACTACCTTGTCGTCAGTCAGTAAGTACGTCCGTACTGCACGGACGCACAGTCCGTACAAAATGCGCTCATCTGACCCTAGCCTTACTCACTACACTTGTCAGTGATTTTAAGGTTGTAACTGATCCAGGTGCCTTAGGACATGTTCAGAGGTCTTGTTGATTCCATGCCTTGATGAACCAGAGCTGTTTTGGTACCTACATGATATTAGACAGGTGGTCTAAATTTGTGGCAGATCAGTGTATGGGAGCCAACGCGCAGGTGTCAATTTATTGATAAGTCAGATTTAGATTTAAAGGCGGTGTTATTTGTATTCGCATGTGTTTGGGTTGACCAGGGTCAATAGGAACATTCATCCCCCTCTTTTAAAAGGATCGACGGTAATTGTATTAATTTTTTTTATGACCTGCCGCTGTTCCGGGAGCCAGAAGTACATAATGTAAAGTACATGTGCAGCAATATATTGTTCTGAGATTTAAAAGAAAATCACGCAAATATATAAAACAAAACAATGACTATTCTATTTATGTTTTGTTTTTTTCATCTGGGATGACAGAAAGCAAGGACACATATTAATGCTTTGCTAGTCGAACAATAGCATTTATTTTTCTATCTTCTTGTAATAGAGCACTGAATGGCAGACATTGCTCACATGAAATAATCACTATGATGTCCTATTAGCCGCAGTCTCTTTGAAAAACTGGTGGAGCGTTATTGCTATTTTATTTTTATTTTTTATAATTGAGTCTAAAGTTTGAGTGTCTTTAAGTTTACCGTGTCCTTATTCACAGGGATAAATAGTCATATTGGATTGTCCACCACCATTAAATGTTTCGTTCATGCACTTTGGTCCTTCGCCCTCCAACGTTCTTTACATGAGCTCTAAAATGTTATTCTAGTGGTTTCATGTAAGCTCTAATACTAAAGCTAGTCTGGTAGAATAAGCATTTTAGCATATTTTTATTTTCTAACCGCAAGGAGTTAACCCTATTTAAGAATTTGCCTATAGTATGCTACAGACTGGGCTTGATATTCCTTAACCAGAACAGTGGAATTAAGCCAATCGGCAACTACTTATGTGTTAGTGATTAGACCTATTAACCTTTGTGACCATATGATGTCATTCTCTGTGCTATTGCTGTATAAAATGTTGTCTTGGCCACCTAAACACTACTTTATATAAAAGGAAACATATAGATATCCCTTCCAGGTTCATCACCCACCTGTATAGAAAGTAAAATTATTATTATTATTATTATATAATAATTATTATTATTTTATAATTTTTTAATATTATTATTATATAATATTATTATTTATTATATATTATATAGATATCCCTTCCAGGTTCATCACCCACCTGTATAGAAAGTAAAATTATTATTATTATATAATAATTATTATTATTTTATTATTTTTAATATTATTATTATTTATTATACGTATTATTATGTTAATATTATTATTATTTTAATATTATTATCATTACTATTATTATTATTATTTCAGTTTGCCAGCAGTCAACATTCTTTGCATAAAGCAACATTTTACTGGAAGTACGGGTTATAAAATATTTATACAAGATATGAAACTGACCAAAACCTTATACTGTAAGCATCCTATGAGCAGGACCCTCTACACCTCTTGTTTCCATCCTATGTCCGTTTCTATATATTTCATTCCCTTTGGTTATTGTAAAGCGCTGCGGAAACTGTTGGCGCTATGTAAATGATGACAATAACGATAATGTCAGCTTTATTTAATTACCATACATGGATGACCTATTTCCATATCCATATCTATTCTAAAATATTTATTCTGAATAGGCACCGGTTTGGACCTATGACCATTGTCTAGATTTCGATGTTCTACTGTCCGGTTTCACAGAACCACTGGAGAAATATTAGTCGTGCTTACATATAGTTTAAGGAAATTTCTTATGCAGTTGTCTGCTTCCATCAAAAGGTTATAGGGATATAAGGTTTAGAGGCCTCCAATCAGAATTGTTGAGGACCCCCTCCTCCATAGTTTTCCTATCACCATTTTGGCTGCATGACCAACTAATTATGATTATTTTTCTTTTTCTTTTTAGTCGTTGTTGAAATGTACTTTTTATTAGTTGCTGTAGTATATGTTAGCTGATTTTTACCTGGTTATATATAGAATGAATATTATCTGGCTACTAATTATGACTCAACTCTTCCTCATTCCTTTTACTTCCCTCTTTTCCCACCGTTCTAATTAAGTCCCTCTTTTCCCATCCCTTCCCTTTACTTCCCTCTGTTTCCATCCCTTCTAATTATGTCCCTCTTTTCCCATCCCCTCCCTTCCCTTTACTTACCTCTATTACCCACCCTTCTAAATAAGTCCCTCTTTTCCCATCCCTTCCCTTTACTTCCCTCTGTTTCCATTCCTTCTAATTACGTCCCTCTTTTCCCATCCCCTCCCTTCCCTTTACTTACCTCTATTACCCACCCTTCTAATTACGTCCCTCTTTTCCCATCCATTCCCTTTACTTCTCTCTTTTTCCATTCCTTCTTTTTACCTCCTTATTTTCCCATCCTTTCTTTTTACTTCCCTCTTTTCCCACCCTTCCAATTACGTACCGCTTTTAACATGCCTTCCCTTTACTTCTCTCTGTTCCCACCATGTCTTTTTACTTCCCTCCTTTTCCATTCCTTCTTTTCACTTCCCTCTTTTCCCATCTCTTCCCTTTAATTCCCAGCACTTTTTAATTCCCTCTTTTCATCCCTTCTTTTTACATTCCTTGTTTCCCATCCCTTTCCTTTACTTCCCTCTTTTCCCATTCCTTCTTTTTACTTCCCTCTTTTTCCCATCCCTTCCCTTTTCTTCCCTCTTTTCGCATCCTTCTAATTACGTCCCTCTTTTCCCATCCCTTCCCTTTCCTTCCCTCTTTTTCCATTCCTTCTTTTTACTTCCTTATTTTCCCATCCTTTCTTTTTACTTCCCCCTTTTTCCACCTTTCTAATTACGTCCCTCTGTTCCCATCCCTTCCCTTTACTTCTCTCTTTTCCCACAACTTCTTTTTACTTTCCTCTTTTCCCATCCTCTTCCTTTACTTCCATATTTTCCCATCCCTTCTTTTTTCTTCATTCTTTTCCCATCTTTTCTTTTTAATCCATATTTTCCCATCCCTTCTTTTTATTTTATTTTTTCCGTCCTTTCCCTTTTTTCTCATCCCTTCTTTTTACTCCCCTCTTGTCTCATCCTTTTTTTTTTACACGTCTCTTTTCCCATCTCTTCCCTTACTGATTACCCCATTTTTACTTTTATCAATCTCTCTTTTATTTTGTGAATCTCTTTATAAATAAAATATTTAAGATATAAAAGTGTGGAAATGCCCTGGAACCTCCGAGTGATATTGAAAATGCGTTTAAACATGTTTCTGCGGCGCTGAGCTGATCTCTGGTTTTTCCAGAAAAGCAACACTAAAGATGAAAACTGTGATCGAAGGACATGGGCACAAATTTAAAGCTGTCCTCCAGATTTGGCTTGGATAGCAGGAATGAACATGCTTCACGTGTGTAGATTCTATTGTTAGTTCTTCTGCATCCACCGGCGAGTCCCTACAAGAGGCTTCTAGATTCTGCTCGGCGTTTCTCAATGTCATGCTGTATGGCAACACGAGATTTTCAAAAATCACGTCTCCGACTGTATTTTGTCAGTTCTTGCCTTTTTCCAAATATTATGATTCCATTGCTACAGAATCGATAATACTATTTGTGCTCTTTCTTATTTTGAAAGCAATACCAGCAGCAATATGTTTATAGACGTTCCTTCACTTGAAAACGTTTTTCGTTTTGCAAAAAGTGAAGAAAATCCCATTCACGAAAAAAAAAAAAAATCCTATATTTCAAAAATCTTTAAAATATCAAGCCGTTTCAATAGTGAAATCTATAGGAGGCAAAAGTCTCCTATCCTCCTCAGCAGGTTCTTGTTTAGCCGGCACAAAGCGCGGCAAGTCACTGTGTGTCGGTTGGTTCAAAGACTCGGTGTAACTTGGGCATTCACATTTCTTTTTTTTTTTTTTAAATCAACTTTCAAGAAAAAAAAAATAAGGTTATACATACAAATAAGACAAGTAACCAGATTCAAAACAGATGTAAAGTGTACGGTTGTTTTGAGGAATTATTCATGCAAGGTCAAAGCTATCACGTTTATATTATATTGTGTGAGAGCTTACAGTTAGTGCGTGTCGGTTTCATTATCAAATATTGCAAAATCAACATCATTTTAAAAAGGTTATTAACTAGTTAAGTTCAGAAGGAAAAATTTGGAGTAACATGATTTACCTCCATTACAAAGTATCTATCTATCTATCTATCTATCTATCTATCTATCTATCTATCTATCTATCTATCTATCCCATATCTATCTATCTATCTATCTATCTATCTATCTATCTATCTATCTA
>CM019065.1:372080144-372082644 GCA_009667805.1 Leptobrachium leishanense
TCCAGAAGGATATAGACATCTTAGAGAGAGTTCAGAGAAGGGCTACTAAAATGGTGTGCGGCTTGAAGGAGAAAAGTTACCAGGAAAGGCTTAATGATCTTAACATGTACAGCTTGGAAAAAAGACGAGACAGAGGAGATATGATAGAAACATTTAAATACGTAAAGGGAATCCACAAGGTAGAGGAAGGGAGTATATTTAAAAGGAAACAAAATAGCAAAACAAGAGGACATAGTCTTAGATTAGAGGGGCAAAGGTTTAAAAGTAACATCAGGAAGCATTATTTACTGCGAGGTGGTGGATACATGGAACAGCCTTCCAGTAGAAGTGGTAGAGGCCAAACAGTAATTGAATTTAAGCAGGCATGGGATAGGCATAAGGCTATCCTAAACAAGAGATAAATCCAGGTAAAGTATCCATGTAATTGGGCAGACTAGATGGGCCGAAAGGTTCTTATTTGCCGACATTTTTCTATGTTTCTATGTTTCTATGTTTCTCTATCTATCTATCTATCTATCTATTCTATCTATCTATCTATCTATCCATCTATCCATATCTATCTATCTATCTTTGTATCTCTATCCGTATCTATCTATCTATCTATCTATCTATCTATCTATCTATCTATCTATCTATCTATCTTTGTATCTCTATCCGTATCTATCTATCTATCTATCTAATCTATCTATCTATCTATCTATTTATCCCATATCTATCTATCTATCTATCTATCTATCTATCTATCCCATATCTATCTATCTATCTATCTATCTATCTATCTATCTATCTATCTATCTATCTATCTATCTATCTATCTATATATCTCTGTATCTCTATCTATCTATCTATCTATCTATCCATCTATCCCATATCTATCTATCTATCTTTGTATCTCTATCCGTATATATCTAACTATCTATCCCATATCTATCTATCTATCTATCTATCTATCTATCTATCTATCTATCTATCTATCTATCCATCTATCCATATCTATCTATCTATCTATCTATCTCTGTATCTCTATTATTATTATTATTATACTCTTTATTTATAAAGCGCCAGCATATTCCGCAGCGCTGTACAATAAGCATTCGTATCTATCTATCTATCTATCTATCTCTGTATCTCTATCTATCTATCCCATATCTATCTATCTATCTTTGTATCTCTATCCGTATCTATCTATCTATCTATCTATCTATCTATCTATCCATCTATCCCATATCTATCTATCTATCTATCTATCTATCTATCTATCTATCTATCTATCTATCTATCTATCTATCTATCTATCTATCTATCTATCTATCTATCTCTGTATCTCTATCCGTATCTATCTATCTATCTATCTATCTATCTATCTATCTATCTATCTATATATCTTTGTATCTCTATCCGTATCTATCTATCTATCTATCTATCTATCTATCTATCTATCTATCTATCTATCTATCTATCTATCTATCTATCTATCCATCTATCCCATATCTATCTATCTATCTTTGTATCTCTATCCGTATATATCTAACTATCTATCCCATATCTATCTATCTATCTATCTATCTATCTATCTATCTATCTATCTATCTATCTATCTATCTATCTATCTATATATCTCTGTATCTCTATCTATCTATCTATCCATCTATCCCATATCTATATATCTATCTTTGTATCTCTATCCGTATCTATCTATCTATCTATCTATCTATCCATCTATCCCATATCTATCTATCTATCTCTGTATCTCTATCCGTATCTATCTATCTATCTATCTATCTATCTATCTATCTATCTATCTATATATCTTTGTATCTCTATCCGTATCTATCTATCTATCTATATCTATCTATCTATCTATCTATCTATCTATCTATCTATCTATCTATCTATCTATCTATCTATCTCTGTATCTCTATCTATCTATCTATCCATCTATCCCATATCTATCTATCTATCTTTGTATCTCTATCCGTATCTATCTATCTATCTATCTATCTATCTATCTATCTATCTATCTATCTATCTATCTATCTATCTATCTATCTATCTATCTATCTCTGTATCTCTATCCGTATCTATCTATCTATCTATCTATCTATCTATCTATCTATCTATCTATCTATCTATCTATCTCTGTATCTCTATCTATATCTATATCTATATCTATCTATCTATCTATCTATCATTCATCTCTGTATCTCTATCCGTATCTATCTATCTATCTATCTATCTATCTATCTATCTATCTATCTATCTATCCATCCCATATATATCTATCTATCTCTGTATCTCTATCCGTATCTATCTATCTATCTATCTGTATCTATCTATCTATCTCTGTATCTATCCATCTATCTATCTATCTATCTATCTCTGTATCTATCTATCTATCTATCTATCTGTAACGGATCACCGCTACCCTGCACGGGTAGATCCGCCGTCAGCGCCGAGCTTGTCTGGAGGTGTAGAGTCAGGGGTAGAGGGCTGTATAAAT
>CM019065.1:372092644-372122644 GCA_009667805.1 Leptobrachium leishanense
TTCTCCTGCTTTTCACCGCTCTCTGAATAACCCTGTGAATGTTTAATCCCGAGGTTAAAAATAACATTGCTTTAGATTTTTTTCAAACACCAGTTAAATGCAGCATATTAGGATGTTTTAGGGAAATTAATTCTCAAATCTCAATTAGAAGCAGACACCAGACACCACCCCACCCTCAGTATATTGTACAATGTATCAAATTGATTACCAGACTAAAAACACCTGGTGTTATGCCCGTTTGTGAACAGAGGTCATTTAGAGTTGATAATCTTTCCACGTACACATTAGTTTTTAATTCAATATCTAATAAACCGTTGCTTATAATATTCTGCAGTAAAGAGTCTCTTTATTTCTAGATTTTTTAGTATTTTTTTAAGCATTTTCTATACTTTTTTCAAAATTTCTTTTTTTTCCGAGCCCGAACAGAACACGCCCAAAAAGTTCGAAATTCGCGAACTTTCAAACTGCCAAAGTTCGGGTCGAACTCCGAACCGTCCGAACCCGAACAGCTCATCCCTACTGCTGATGAGTTTCCAATAAATCCGAAACAGCGCTGTCCTAGGAGTGGCTTTGACCAGTTGCATAAACCCGATCTCTGCTAAAAAAGGGCCATAGTATGGCATGGTCTTAATTTAAGGGATGTCTATCTATCTATGTATCTCTATCCATCTCTATCTGTGTATCTCTATCCATATCTATCTATGTATCTCTATCCATATCTATCTATCTCTATCTATATATATCTATATCTATCTCTATCTATCTCTATCTATCTCTATCTATCTCTATTTATCTATCTATCTATCTATCTATCTCTCTATCATGCAACTTTAAAAGACTGTCCGCAGGCAGTCATATCAACACACTGACTCTTAAGCTGATTGCCTTGCTGTAATGATCAGGAGATGAGCCTGCAGGAGATCTTTTCTGCTCTCAGCATGCTGTCTGGATGTATTTTCACTTTAAACAGCTCTGACTAGCTCCCATGATTGTAAATGACGCAACCAGCCACTCCACCATCTTTCCGTTCTAGGTTATCCATGATCATGGTTACCGCTATTTTTCAACACAAGCCTTCCCAAGATTTCAAGGTCATAAGCAAATTTCACGTCTTAGAGGGACACTCTAGGTACGTTGACCACTCACCGTGCCCCGAGTGCCTTACCCCTCTCTCCCCCCCCAAAAGGTGGTTTCGGAGAGATGAGTCTGCAAATGCTGATCTCCCCTTCATTGATCGTGACTTGAAAGTTGGATGCTTTTTGGGACTCAGTGCCCCCTATTGCAAGTGCACTGAATGCCATTAGACTGGCTGGACATGACTGCTCCAGCTCATAGGACGCTGGTAGCAAGTCTGGAGGTGCACTGAGGGAGCCCAGCACTGGAATTAAGGTAAGTTTATAAACTGAAGGGTTAAAATGGGAGTGAAGGATGCAGTGGAAGCCGGGAGTTGTTCATGTCTTACCTTTCTTTGCCCCGTCCCATTTTATCCCTAGAGTATTGCTTTAAGCTTTTGATGCACCTAAAAATTTAATTTAATTGGAAAATGAAAGGTCAGAAATGCAAAGTGATGGTCTAAAGTGAAGATCTTCAATTTTGGAGCATCTACATGGGTTTCACTAGTTCCATGTGGTTCCATCTTCCTTTTGGATTGGAGGATTTCACTGTATGAGAAGCCTCATGACCACAAGTCTTTGGCAATAATTTTTTGAATGGCATCTATGAGATAGTTATCATAGTTCCTAACGTTTCCGATTTTTCATGGATGGACCTGGGTTAGTGCTTGGTGTCCCATGAGTTAATTGTGTTGGAACTCTAAACCTAACTCACCCACCACTGCAAGACTCAAATGCTGTCCTGGGACAATTAACCCCTGGGACACCAAGCATAAGCCCAGGACCGTCCGCGGAAAACCAGGATACATTGCAACAATGATCTATGGTGGAGATATTGTTTCAGTTTCTCTTCGCCTTTGATGTTGGTTTTGCCATGCACAAGTTAGTATATACCAGAGCCATTGTTTGCAGGAAAGGTTTAATGGCCTGTTAGGGCTCATTGCATTAAGCGCTCCTTGTATTAAGTGTCTCATAAAGAAAAGAGAAACAGCTGATGGATTAAACATTTAGTGCTGCTTTTATTGCACAAATAAGTTAAATATTCATTCAGTTAATTTTACGAGATGAAAATGTTCCCCTGAGGATAAAGAAGAAAATAAAATACACTATGCAGCTATCTGCGCCTGATATCGGAGATGAGCTTTTTTATTATTAATTTATTTCTCGCACAAGTTCCAAAACCAGATTTCTAATAAAATTAACTATGATATATATATATATATATTCTTCTATAATTTTGCTGCATTAGGAGTATGTAAAGCCTTGAAAAGAAAAGTAAGATCCGAATGGACAACATTGTTTCTCGTGTCGGTTTGGAATCTCACATCTAAGACCTTAATTGATACTTCCTTTCCCATAGGTATTGGGAATTCTTTGAATTGCGTCCCTGAGCATCCTTGCCCAACAAAATCAATATTCACTCTGGTTTTTATGACAGTAGAATGAAATGTGTAACACGTTATGAAAAATTCAAAAACAGAGCAAAGTGTGGAATTATTTATTTTTTAATGCCAATTACGGTATGCAATGAATGTAGTCCCCGGATAGACAGACAGACAGAAAAACAGAAGGAGAGACCGACAGATAGGTAGATAAATAAATGGATATGGCTATGGATGTAGATAGATAGATTGATAGAGGGATAGATAGATAGATGATAGATAGATAGATAGATAGATAGATAGATAGAGATAGATAGATTGATTGATAGAGGATAGATAGATTGATTGATAGAGGGATAGATAGATTGATTGATAGAGGGATAGATAGATTGATAGAGGGATAGATAGATTGATTGATAGAGGGATAGATAGATTGATTGATAGAGGGATAGATAGATAGATAGATAGATAGATAGATAGAGGGATGGGTGGATGGATAGATCTCTATCTATCCATCCACCCATCCCTCTATCTATCTATCTATCTATCTATCTATCTATCTATCTATCTATCTATCTATCTATCTATCTATCTATCTATCCCTCTGTCAATCAATCTATCTATCCCTCTATCAATCAATCTATCTATCCCTCTATCAATCTATCTATCCCTCTATCAATCAATCTATCTATCCCTCTATCAATCAATCTATCTATCCCTCTATCAATCAATCTATCTATCCCTCTATCAATCTATCTATCTATCTATCTATCTATCTATCTATCTATCTATCTATCTATCTATCTATCTATCTATCTATCTATCTATCTATCTATCTATCTATCTATCTATCTATCCATCTATCTATCTATCTATCCCTCTATCAATCTATCTATCTACATCCATAGCCATATCCATTTATTTATCTACCTATCTGTCGGTCTCTCCTTCTGTTTTTCTGTCTGTCTGTCTATCCGGGGACTACATTCATTGCATACCGTAATTGGCATTAAAAAATAAATAATTCCACACTTTGCTCTGTTTTTGAATTTTTCATAACGTGTTACACATTTCATTCTACTGTCATAAAAACCAGAGTGAATATTGATTTTGTTGGGCAAGGATGCTCAGGGATGGATGGATGGAGTGATAGATAGATAGATAGATAGATAGATAGATAGATAGATAGAGGGATAGATAGATGATAGATAGAGGGATAGATAGATAGAGGGATAGATAGATGATAGATAGAGGGATAGATAGATAGATGATAGATAGATAGATGATAGATAGAGGGATAGAGGAATAGCTGGATGCAAGGATGATGGAGGGATAGATAGAGGGATAAATGGAGGGATGGATGGATGCATGGAGGGATAGATAGATAGATAGATAGAGGGATTGATAGAGGGATAGATAGAAATATAGTTGGATGGATGGATAGATAGAGGGATAGTTGGATGGATGGAGGGATGGCTGGATGGATGGATGGATGGATAGAGGGATAAATGGAGGGAGGGATGGATGGATACATGATAGATGGAGGGATGGATGGATGATAGAGGGATGGATGGGTGGAGGGATAGATAGAGGGATAAATGGAGGGATGGACAGAAGGAGGGATGGATGGATGGATGCATGGATGATGGATAGATAGAGGGACAGGTAGATTGATAGAGGGATTGATATATAACTCTAATATTATCATTAAACGACTTGACAACCTCTATGGAATTGCTCAAGCCTTTGTACCTGTCTCACACTCTACATATTTATACACATAGATTGTATCAGTTTGCAAGATAACTGCGATTGTATTAAATGTTTTTTTTTTGTTTGCATCCATACTGTGTCTATGTGCATGTGTGAAAATATAACATATATACTGTATATGTGTGCGTGTGTCTATGCTCTTACTGAAACTAGGGGTGTCAATTTTTCTCTAAGGAAAGGTGTTTTTTTCAAATGAATACATAATTAGTAGCACGGCTCAAAATTTCCACTCGCCCATTCACCAAGGATGAGCCGAAATTTAGACAGGGAGAGTGTACATTTGGAGCTTTTAAATGAAGGAGTTTGAATTTGGAACCTGCCCCGATAACATAGTCATAAATACAGTATATAAACTCAATATAAAGATGGGGCAGAGTGGAGGATGGTGTGGGGAGGTGATGGGTGGGATCAGAAGTTGCAAGTAACTGTTTGACCGGGCTAGTAACATTTGGCTTGAATGTTTGACCCCTGATATGGACTATTCTTGCTGGACAGAGAACGTGCCCGTTGATCATTGAACCTTGCTGGCTAGAATCGCTGGAGTAAATTGTTTGCAGACTCTTTTCATAAAACGCATTTGTCCGTACGTCTACGAGCATTTTTAAAGGGTTATTGAAAGCACTTGTCAGAAGCTGGTGTGCCTGAGCGTTACAGACTCAGTTACTGGGTACCTTTCAGTTTTATGACCTGGATAACTAAACAAGGAAAAGAAAACATATCTTACAGATTTTCTGGGGAATATATAGTATTTCAAATGGTACTTCTGAGAATTTGACAAAGACAAAATGTATCCTTACAAGGGTATGTTTATGCGTTACAGGATCTCAAAGGCACTAAGAGCCCATACGTATGTTTGGTATGGATTTCTTGTACTGCTTGTTATTGAACCCAGAACCACGCTGGGCTTCTTTAAATAAACACAAAACCGTGTTGGCTCACGGCTTAATTTCTTTGCAGTGAGTGTGAATAAAATAAAAAATAATATTGAGCATTTTATTCGTATGAATAAACTTGGCTCGCGCACAGTAACAGTGATGGATAGCTTTTGAACGCCAGATGTTTCCACCAGCCAGGCATCGTGGGAAACGTAGTGCAGAAATATCCGGAGTTAATAAAGTTATGATGAAAATTAAAAGGCAATATAGAAAATAATAAAAGCTCAATGGTAGTTAGATTTATTAACCCTTTATATGATGTTCCAGAAACTCATGTTATAGTATTCATGTCGTGCACGATCCCATCTGCAGGAATCAGATGAATCCTTTGTACGCCAGAGTCACTGCCTTAAAGGGACATTTTCTTTATCTTGACCAATTTATAGTTTTAAAGTGGTCACGATGTAAGGAGTGTCTATTCCAGCCCCCCCTCCGCCAGAGCAGGGAAGGTGTGTGAAGGGGAGGGGGGAGGTCTTTTGGACCTCTCTCCCTCCCCATCTGTTTGGGGCACAGCAAAATGTCAGGCACTGCTTGGAAGGGCACAGCCTGCCCTTCCAAGTGGCGGATGCCTTTAACCCCTTAGGGGCTGGATCACGATTCGGCACCAAAAGGTGCCGTATCGTTGTCCTCTCCCGGAGGTGGCCGACATCTTGGATGACGGCCAAGTCTCCGGATCTCCCCCCGCCTACTGGAAGACTCTCCCCTTTCTACTGGTGCAACTTGCATCGCTGTAGCTTTAACGGTTGGGGAGATAGAGGACTCCAAACGAGCCCCCTCCCCTTCCTGAATATTACCCAACGGCGCCTGCCGATGACATCATCACGCAGCGTGGTGATATCATCGCATCTGCCAGCCCCCAGGAAATGGCGAGGCAAGCTTCCAGCTTGGCAGACACACCGTGGTAGCCGGCGAGGGAGGTAAGTATCAGCGGTAGGGAGGTTAGGAGCCCGCTGACGTACCATGTATGTCTTCGGGTCTAATGGAGACCTATGGGCAGGATGTACATGGTACGTCAGCAGTTGGAAAGGGGTTATTGCAGCATTATTGTTCACATTTCAATGATAGTGCAGCATCATTGTTCACATTAACGATTCTTTTTGGGGGGGGGTTACCTAAAATCACATAATTTCTCAGAAAAATTAAAGTAATGGGTTTCCAGTTCTAATTTTTTTAACAAGCGCACCCCATAGAAAATATAACCACAAAGATTTGGATGATAAAATGCGAAAAAAAATCACTTTACACGCTGTAGATTATTGAAAATTCAAATTTTAATGCATTTTTTGCTATAATAGTCAGGCAAGGCATGAAGTATACATATAATAATGATATATTATGAATCTGCCGAAAAAAATAATTATATTTAATTTGTCTGGGTTGTATAATAAAACGTGACTTCAAATCACATTTAAACATGATGAGCGAAACCGGTAAAAATGAGCTCAGCACACAGGGGTGAAATGGCACACATGGTTAAAATGTTTTTTATGTAACCTCTTCAAGCACCAAAAGAAACATTATAGCGAAACATTAAAATATGTGCTTATTCTAGGCTGTAATTTCAATCTGGCCTTGTTTTAAG
Source organism: Leptobrachium leishanense (assembly GCA_009667805.1). Taxonomy (NCBI): domain Eukaryota; kingdom Metazoa; phylum Chordata; class Amphibia; order Anura; family Megophryidae; genus Leptobrachium; species Leptobrachium leishanense. The sequence goes on from CM019065.1 coordinate 372,099,429, forward strand.
GCATTTCTGTTATTAGAAATACTCAGGGATTTTCCTTACCGAAAGCTACGGCACTCTCATACGTGACATTTTATTCAGGATTAATTAGCCACATCCAATTTATGTTTATTACAGGAAATGTGAGCTGATTCATTTTTAAATAGTTACTAATGTATGTGTACTTCGGAATCTGTTTGGTGTCATTTGCGATTGGTTGTTGAAAGTATTTAGGTACCAATGAAGCGAAATAAAAGTATTCTTCTTAAGTGACCACATATTTTTCAGCGTGGCATTTATCAGCGTAAGGATTTGCAGTTCTGGGCTCCCTGTTACGAAATGTATCATTATAATAATTTTTACATGAAGGGACAATCTAGGCATCGGACCAGCATAGTTTTCTGGTTTTTGGCTCTGGCCGAACTTTTTTCCAATTAAATTAGCTAATATTTAAAAAAAAAAAAAAAATGTTGTCCAAATTCGACAATGATTCTTCCAAAATATCTGTCGATGGAATTAACCCCTTGTGTGCTGAGCTCATTTAGACCGTTATTCCTGTTTTGAAGCCATGTTTTAATGTTGGACACAGACACATAATATATATCATTTTTTTCAGATGACTCGGCAGATTAAAAATATATCAATACTGTGTGTGTGTGTCATGTTATTTAAAAAAAAATGCATAAAATTCTGTTAAAATTTTAATTAAAAAACACAGTTTTTTTTCTACAATTAATCACAATATCTTTTGTGGTTAAATTTTTGCAAAGACGTACCCTTTCAGAAATGGGTGAATGGAAAATATTTCATGGTGTTATGGTGGAAAAATAGACAGTTTATTGAAAATGTAAAAATCTTGCTAATGACATGTTTAAAATTCTTAACATGGAACAGCTATTAATAAATATTAAAGGGGGCGTATTTGTTAAATTGGAGGACTTGGGGGTCTTTAGGCCGTGTGTACTTTGTTTTGAATTTTTTTGAATGTTTAATATTTTTATATTATTTTTGAGGTCTACTCCTTTAAGACACACACTGTTGGAAAGGTCAGACTGTGACCTTTCCATCAATACCTCATTTATGCATGTAGCTATTACTGATGAGGAAATAAAGGGGTCCAAAGGACCACATCCTCAACTTTAGGCTTTTACCCGGCTCTGCCAGGTGGCGCCTGAGAATTCCGTCATCGCGCGATGATGCAATGAGGTTTTGTACACCAGGGGTGGTCCCACGGTAAGGTCTGACTTCAAGGAAGTCAAAACCACTGTTGGACTCCTACTGGAACACCTGCAATCTCTTTAGCCGTCGCGGAGAAGCCATGATATGTGGGGACGTCCTCCGCATATTGCGGTGAAACGCTAGGCTGTCCCCCACATGTTTTCCACAGCCAAGGGGTTAAATCAAGTGTTTAGGGGACTCAGAAGGCAGAAGAAAAATTACTCTGATGTGTTGTTTGGGAACAAATATATTTGTGTTTTTGGAATGTTGCCTTTAACACTGTTCTAAGAGTAAAACTTGCCTTCTAAATACGTTTCTGATCTAATATTTCTCAGAGTCTCATGTGATATTCTGACACTGATGGTAAACGCGTTTTAAATAATTCCGATACGTCTGGTAGTTCTGGCGAAGCAAGCGGCCTCCGACTCTACATCTCTCTGTGATCTCAAACAGCTAAGCTCAACAGAGCAAGAAATGTCAACGCAGGCAACCTTGTGTATGATTTCCTAGGAAGTGTATTACAGCGGGGTTTAGTTTCTTAAATAAATGCGATGTTTTGCCAGATGGATGCATTACTGTTAGTGGGTATCACACAGTTTAAAAGTGGTGCGATTTGTAGAGACAAAGCCAAAATGTGGATAATTTTGGAGCTCTCGTTAGGGTGGGGTGTAACATTGGGTTGCTAAGAGTTACGTCTAATTTTTTTTATTATTAGGACGAAAAAAAAAGAATAAAAACCGATTTTTTGTTTGTTTGTTTAGAGCAATGCCTGGGAAAACAGACGATAGACCCTTTTGATTCTTTGTTAGCACTAATATCCCTTTTATAGGATCGTGGCTGCGGTTGCATAAAAACACACGTTTGGTGGGTTTTGAGTTTTGAAATTATGTGTTATGTGTTTTTTGCTATTAGTATTTATTAGTAGATATAAATGTTAAGATGAAGGTAAATTTTAGATCTTACTTCACACATCTCACTGCTGAGTTAATAAACCCATTATTACATTTCGTAGCAATTTCCTTGTCCTGTAAATGACCAGGTAGGTTGGTAGATAGATAGATAGATAGAGCGATGGATAGTTACTGTATACAGATACAGAGATAGATAAATAGAGAGATATAGATAGATAGAGATATAGATAGATAGATACAGTGATGGATAGATACTGTATATAGATACAGAGATGGATAGATATATACATAGATTCAGAAATGGATAGATAGATAGATAGATAGATAGATAGATAGATACAGAGATGGATAGAGATATGGCTAGATAGATAGACACAGAGATGGATAGATAGATATGGAGATGAGTAGATAGATGGATAGATAGATGGATAAATGGATGGATAGATAGATACAGAGATGGGTAGATATATAAATATATACAGAGATGGATGGATAGATAGATACAGAGATGGGTAGTTCGATAGATAGGTACAGAGATGGGTGGATAGTTAGATAGATAGCTACAGAGATGGATAGATAGATACATAGATATAGAGAGATAGATAGATACATAGATATAGAGATAGATAGAGAGATACATAGACACAGAGATGGATATAGAGATAGATAGACAGATAGATAGATACAGAGATGGGTGGATAGTTAGATAGATACATAGATATAGAGAGATAGATAGATAGATAGATACATAGATATAGAGATGGATAGAGAGATACATAGACACAGAGATGGATATAGAGATAGACAGATAGATACAGAGATGGATAGATACAGAGATGGATAGATAGATAGATAGATACAGAGAAGGATAGATATATACAGAGATAAATAAATAAATACAGAGATGATAGCTAAATAGATACAGAGGTGGATAGATGAATAGATACAGAGATGGATAGATATATACAGAGATAGCTAGATGCAGAAATAGATACAGAGATAGCTAGATGCAGAAATAGATACAGAGATAGCTAGATGCAGAAATATATAGATACAGATAGCTAGATGCAGAGATAGATACAGATAGCTAGATGTAGAGATAGATACAGATAGCTAGATGCAGGGATAGATACAGATAGCTAGATGCAGAGATAGATACAGATAGCTAGATGCAGGGATAGATACAGATAGCTAGATGCAGAGATAGATACAGATAGCTAGATGCAGAGATAGATAGATACAGATAGCTAGATGCAGAGATAGATACAGATAGATAAATGCAGGGATAGATACAGATAGCTGGATGCAGGGATAGATACAGATAGCTAGATGCAGCGATAGATACAGATAGCTAGATGCAGAGATAGATACAGATAGCTAGATGCAGAGATAGATACAGATAGATAAATGCAGGGATTGATACAGATAGCTGGATGCACTTGCAGGGATATATACAGATAGCTAGATGCAGAGATAGATAGATGCAGATAGCTAGATGCAGAGATAGATACAGATAGCTGGATGCAGAGATAGATACAGATAGCTGGATGCAGAGATAGATACAGATAGCTAGATGCAGAGATAGATACAGATAGCTAGATTCAGAGATAGATAGATAGATAGATAGATAGATAGATAGATAGATAGATGCAGATACCTAGATGCAGAGATAGATAGATACAGATACCTAGATGCAGAGATAGATACAGATAGCTGGATGCAGAGATAGATACAGATAGCTGGATGCAGAGATAGATACAGATAGCTAGATGCAGAGATAGATACAGATACCTAGATGCAGAGATAGATACAGATAGCTAGATGCAGGGATAGATACAGATAGCTAGATGCAGGGATAGATACAGATAGCTAGATGCAGAGATAGATACAGATAGCTAGATGCAGAGATAGATAGATACAGATAGCTAGATGCAGAGATAGATACAGATAGATAAATGCAGGGATAGATACAGATAGCTGGATGCAGGGATAGATACAGATAGCTAGATGCAGTGATAGATACAGATAGCTAGATGCAGAGATAGATACAGATAGCTAGATGCAGAGATAGATACAGATAGATAAATGCAGGGATAGATACAGATAGCTGGATGCAGGGATAGATACAGATAGCTAGATGCAGGGATAGATACAGATAGCTAGATGCAGAGATAGATACAGATAGCTAGATACAGAGATAGATAGATACAGATACCTAGATGCAGAGATAGATACAGATAGCTGGATGCAGAGATAGATACAGATAGCTAGATGCATGGATAGATACAGATAGCTAGATGCAGAGATATATACAGATAGCTAGATGCAGAGCTAGATACAGATAGCTAGATGCAGAGATGGATACTGATAGCTAGATGCAGAGATAGATACAGATAGCTAGATGCAGAGATAGATAGATACAGATAGCTAGATGCAGGGATAGATACAGATAGCTAGATGCAGAGATAGATACAGATACCTAGATGCAGAGATAGATACAGATAGCTGGATGCAGGGATAGATACAGATAGCTAGATGCAGAGATAGATACAGATAGCTAGATGCAGAGATAGATACAGATAGCTAGATGCAGAGATAGATAGATACAGATAGCTAGATGCAGAGATAGATAGATAGATACAGATACCTAGATGCAGAGATAGATACAGATAGCTGGATGCAGAGATAGATAGATACAGATACCTAGATACAGAGATAGATAGATACAGATATCTAGATGCAGAGATAGATACAGATAGCTGGATGCAGAGATAGATACAGATAGCTAGATGCATGGATAGATACAGATAGCTAGATGCAGAGATATATACAGATAGCTAGATGCAGAGCTAGATACAGATAGCTAGATGCAGAGATGGATACTGATAGCTAGATGCAGAGATAGATACAGATAGCTAGATGCAGAGATAGATAGATACAGATAGCTAGATGCAGGGATAGATACAGATAGCTAGATGCAGAGATAGATACAGATACCTAGATGCAGAGATAGATACAGATAGCTGGATGCAGGGATAGATACAGATAGCTAGATGCAGAGATAGATACAGATAGCTAGATGCAGAGATAGATAGATACAGATAGCTAGATACAGGGATAGATACAGATAGCTAGATACAGGGATAGATACAGATAGCTAGATGCAGAGATAGATACAGATAGCTAGATGCAGGGATAGATACAGATAGCTAGATGCAGAGATAGATACAGATAGCTAGATGCAGAGATAGATAGATACAGATAGCTAGATGCAGAGATAGATACAGATAGCTAGATGCAGAGATAGATACAGATAGCTAGATGCAGAGATAGATACAGATAGCTAGATGCAGAGATAGATACAGATAGCTAGATGCAGAGATAGATACAGATAGCTAGATGCAGGGATAGATACAGATAGCTTGATGCAGAGATAGATACAGATAGCTAGATGCAGCGATAGATACAGATAGCTAGATGCAGCGATAGATACAGATAGCTAGATGCAGAGATAGATACAGATAGCTAGATGCAGGGATAGATACAGATAGCTAGATGCAGAGATAGATAGATATATAGATACAGATAGCTAGATGCAGGGATAGATACAGATAGCTAGATGCAGGGATAGATACAGATAGCTAGATGCAGAGATAGATAGATACAGATAGCTAGATGCAGTGATAGATAGATACAGATAGCTAGATGCAGAGATAGATACAGAGATAGATAGATAGATAGATAGATTTAGAGATAGCTAGATGCAGAGATAGATACAGAGAGATAGATAGATAGCTAGATGCAGAGATAGATAGATAGATAGATAGAGCCACACAGAGAGATGGATGACTAGATAGATACAGAGATGGACAGATATCATCTGGCTAAATGGGAAAAAAAATCATATATATATAAAATAGTTGAGACTGAAAAAATAGACTCTATAGCAGATACACCAGAGTGGATGAGTGGTGTAACATGATTGTGCTCTGTATTTAGGAATGCGCTGCTAGTTGTTCAATGGAAATAATCTAAAGTGTGACATTTTTCACATGAATATATTGCATTTTAATTAAACCAATCTATCTAGATTGTGAGTTCCTACGGGAATAGGGCCCTCATCTCCTCCTGTACTGTTTGTCAAATGTTGTTCAATGTATTGTAACCCTGTCTATACTGTGCCTATTGTACAGCGCTGCCGAATATGCTGGCGCTTTATAAATAAAGAATAATAATATCTATGGAATTATTTATACAATATGCATAAACACGACAAAACGAGGGGTTTACGGCATATCTGATTGCATTATACGTATTTTCAAGATCTGATGATATCAACCTAAGATTCTCCAAATGTTTTGATATTACGTTTATAAGTGAATAAATAAACAAGCCTCTCCACTCTGATGTATGTGGACTAAAGTATATTTTTTCAGTATATATATATTCTATTTGCATGTTTATCCACTGGTTTATCATACAAGAATTCATACTCTAAAACATATAGTTTACATAAGAATAGTTATTATTAGGTCTATTCACTAAAGGGTTAAGTCAGGAGAGTGACTGGAGAAGTTAACAATCTAGGTCAAAAGAGCCAAACCAAATTTTTTTTCCCATTAAACAAACTTTCCAAATTGGTTATTTGGTCTAGATTGTTCTCTTCTCTTGCCAATTCCCCAGACTTCACCATTTAGTGAATAGACCCTTATGTAACCTTCAAATTATAGGAACAGTGTTCAGAATTGTTTGCCACCCATACTATTTAGGTAGCCCATCAAAATAGTTATTTAACCCCTTCACAACAGGTGGGCGTCTCCTATTGGGCGGGGGGTTAACGCCGGCGAGGCGTACTGGCACGCCTCGCTGCCAGGTTCCGCCGCGGGCCTCTGATTTGGCCCTCCCATGCAGCTGATGCCTGACGCTCCTCATTGGCTGCCTGGGGGCGATGTGAGTTCAGGCCGTCCCACCATTTAGCCTATAACACGCGGCACATGCCGACTGTGGGGAGGGGCCGAGGCGGCCTATTGAAGTCAGAGGGGCTCACGCCTCTTGTCTTCATGGTCCACCCGTCGCATGGACGTCTTAGCACGGCGGCGTTAAGGGGTTAATAAGAATTTGTAGTGTCAGTTCTTTTTATTTAATAGGGATACAGTTGATAATAATTTTGGAAAAGCGCCCACTTGATTCCTTAGATACAAAAGAAATGATGTTCTTATTGAGGAACATGACTCGGTTTGCAATCTCACTTACACAAATTCAGTTGTTCCCACAAACAATGTCATTTTGAATGTCAATGATGTATTAGCATAGATGTTGACAACCCTTGAAGCAGCCATTATTCATTTTTACACACACGATAGTTCATAAAGAGCAGCAAATCAGTGTTATCCCAACCGATAAATGCTGAGGCAACCTTCTCTCCCCTGAAAATAAGGTTTATGTTAAATAAAAGATCTACTGAATGCATCTTGAAGGTTATAAGGAAATTAAAGGGGTATGAAGAAAGTGAATAAAAACATGGGTTTAGTTGGATTTGGCTTGCTGAATAGCTAGTTTTATATATCTATGTAGATAGATACAGACATAGACTGCTAGATACAGTGATAAATACTGTATATAGTCAGCTGCATACAGAGATAGATAAATGGAGAGATGGATGGATGGATGGAGAGATAGAGAAGTGGGCAGATAGATGGAGACATAGATACCAAGCTAAGTACAGAGATAGATAGATAGATAGATAGATAGATAGATAGATAGATAGATAGAACAGGGAACAAGAGCTGGTGTTTGGTTTGTAATGGCAGCAGTATTGTTCAACTGAAAAGTGGACAATGCCACTGCCTTAGATTGTCTATGGACTCCAGGAGAGGGGACGGACCAATGGTGGTGCCTTTCAATATCTAATTAATGCAGATTGGAATCCTTTAAAAAAAACAGCACAGAGAGACGTAGGAGCTATTGGCGTCTAACATTACACAGCTAGTTGCGATGGACTGAAAACAAGATGCAAAACTTGAGGCAGAGTTAACCGAAGAGAGATATACTGTCACGGATCCCTCTGATTACCAGAAGTGTGGTCCCTTTACGCAGACCGCTCTCTACCCTTCCGATCCTTGAATGGTCGGCGAAACTAGAAAGACAATTAACCAGACAATAGATAGACAAGGGGTAACACCAGACAGAGGTATGGAATAGAGTATCGTCACGAATCCTTCTGACTACCAAGATATATATCTCTTTCTGTAGCTCCCTTTCTACTCTTCCGATCCTTGAATGGTCGGCAAAGCTATGTAGACAATGAAGCAGGTAACAGACAAAGAAAGGGAAATACCAGACAGGGGTACAGAACATATCACAAGTCCTCCCTAGGACTTTAGTAATAGCAGAGGTAATCTGATGCGTGCTTAGGATGCCACATAGACTGACCTCGGTACCAACGTTAAGGGCAGAACCTAGAGCAGAGTAAATGCCAATACCAGGGTCATACACAGGAGGGTTCGTTTGCCAATGCCAAGGGTCATACACAGGAGGGTTCGTTTGCCAATGCCAAGGGTCATACACAGGAGGGTTCGTTTGCCAATGCCAAGGGTCATACACAGGAGGGTTCGTTTGCCAATGCCAAGGGTCATACACAGGAGGATTCGTTTGCCAATGCCAAGGATCATACACAGGAGATAGCCAAAAATCACAAGAGCTCTGCGGGAGGTGAATACCACGTCAGGGCACCGGTGTATGGGAGAGACTGGGTTTTAAACCCGGCGGGTCCGCGTCACAGCGCCAGGCCCCGCCCCTCGGCGTCCCACGTGAGCGGGCCCGGAAGCGCTTACATTCGGCGCCTGGCCAGCGAGCAGCGAGGAAGCTGCTGCCAGGCGCCCCATCCCCTGAGCCACCGTGACAGAACCCCCCCTCCAGGGGCGGCCACTGGACGACCCCAGGGGCACGGGGATGCGCTAAATAGAAGGCCTTCACTAGCCTAGGAGCATGGACTTCCGCAGCCGGTACCCAAGAACGATCCTCCGGACCGTACCCCACCCAATCGACCAAATACTGCAAGGACCCCCTAGACAGCCTGGCACCCAGAATGGCCTGAACTTCGAATTCCTCCTCGCCCTCCACAGAGACAGGAGGCGGTGGAGCATGGACTTTGGTGTACCGGTTACATAACAGCGGCTTCAAAAGGTTCACATGGAATACATTGTGTATTTTAAAATGGGGGGGTAACGCCAAAGCATAGGAGACAGGGTTGAGTCGCCGTAGTATCTTATAGGGGCCGATATACCTAGGAGCCAACTTCATGGAAGGCACTAAGAGCTTGATGTTACGTGAAGACAGCCAAACCCTGTCCCCAACTTGATACACGGGTGCCTGCCTCCTGTGTCTGTCGGCCTTAGTTTTCTGGATGGCACTGCTTTCCTCCAGTGCCCGTCTCACTCTCCCCCAAGTCTCTTTCAATGATGCCAGTTGTTTATCTAAAGCAGGAATCGTGGAATCAGGAAACGTATCGGGGAGCACGGGAGGATCAAAGCCATAAACAGTGAAGAAAGGAGAATGACCTGTGGATTCACTTACTGCGCTGTTAATAGCATATTCTGCCCACGGTAGCAGATCTGACCAGTTATCTTGTTGTTCTGAGATGAAGCACCTGAGATATTTCTCTACGTTTTGGTTTGCTCGTTCTGCTGCTCCGTTGGTCTGGGGGTGATAGGCCGAAGAGAAAGAGAGGTCTATCCCCACGTTCTTACAAAACCCTCTCCAGAATCCTGAGATGAATTGGGTCCCCCTATCAGAGACTATCTCCCGAGGGACACCGTGAATGCGGACCACATTGGCAATGAATATGGGCACCAGTTCAGCTGCCGAAGGTAGTTTCTGAAGAGGAACATAGTGACCCATCTTGGAAAATCGATCTATGATTGTAAGTATCACTGTATTCCCTCTTGACTCAGGTAACTCTACGATAAAATCCATGGCTACATGTGACCAGGGTCGTTCGGGGATCGGCAAAGGCTGGAGTAAGCCAATGGGTGCTGTTTTGGGACTTTTCTGCCTTGTGCACACTTCGCACACGGCAATGTAATCTTTGACATCTCGGCGCAATGTGGGCCACCAGAGGAGTTTACTGATACTAGACACAGTCTTGGTGATACCCATATGCCCGGAAGTTTTATTATCATGATAGATGTTAAGTACTTCCTCTCTTTCGTTCTCAGGTACAAAGAGTCTCGCAGGAGGTTTTCCCCCAGGAGCTGCGCCCTGGACGGTCTGCAACCTTTTCATTAGAGGAGACGAAACACTAATCGTGGTAGCGGCTATAATCCTCTCCTGGGGTACAATGGGATGCTGATCTTGGATATTATGTTCATAAGACTCATACTGTCTCGACAATGCGTCTGCTTTGATGTTTCTGGACCCAGGTCTATAGGTGAGTACGAAATTAAAACTTGAAAGAAACAATGACCATCTCGCTTGTCTGGAGTTTAAACGTTTTGCATCTCCAATGTACGTGAGATTCTTATGGTCGGTTATGATAACAATGGGGTCCTTAGACCCTTCTAATAAGTATCTCCATTCAGCCAAGGCCGCGATGACTGCTAACAATTCTCTATTTCCAATGTCATAGTTCTTCTCTGCCGGGACAACTTCCGAGAATAGAAGCCGCATGGATGCAAGGGTTTGTCAGGAGCCTCCCTTTGGGACAAGACTGCACCAAGACCTAGTTCGGAGGCGTCAACTTCTAATTGGAAAGGCAGAGCCGGATCTGGATGCCGGAGAACAGGGGCAGTAGTAAAGGCTTGTTTTAGTGCCTCAAAGGCTTGAGTGGCTTGAGGTGTCCATTTCTGGTTTCCCACCCCTTTCTTTGTCATAGCCGTGAGGGGGGCCACCAAGGCCGAAAAATCTTTAATGAACCTTCGGTAATAGTTCGTAAACCCCAGAAACCTCTGAATGGCTTTAAGTCCTTGGGGTAGAGGCCAGTCAAGAATAGCTGAGAGCTTCTTGGGATCCATTTGAAAACCCCCAGGAGTTATAATATAACCAAGGAATTGCACAGTTACTATGTCGAATAGACATTTTTCTAGCTTACAGTACAATCCAGCCTTCAATAGTTTTTTTCAACACTTGTTTCACGTGGACATGATGAGTGTCCACATCAGGAGAGTATATCAGGATATCATCCAGATATACTATGACGAATTCTTGCAGAAAATCCCTTAGAGTGTCGTTTATAAGGTCCTGAAAGACGGCTGGCGCATTACACAACCCAAAAGGCATCACCAGGTATTCATAATGCCCGCTACGTGTATTAAAAGCCGTTTTCCATTCGTCTCCCTTTTTAACCCTGACCAGGTTGTACGCTCCGCGTAAATCAAGCTTAGTATAGACACGAGCCCCTTTTAATCGGTCAAACAATTCTGTTATGAGAGGTATGGGATATGCATTTCTTATAGTGATCCTATTTAAACCCCTATAGTCGATGCAAGGTCGCAAATCTCCCTCTTTCTTGGAAACAAAAAAGAAACCTGCTCCTGCTGGAGAGGAGGACCGTCTAATGAATCCTCGGTCCAGATTCTCCCTTATATATTCCTCCATAATGTCGTTCTCCCTTTGTGACAAAGGGTATACGTGACCCCTAGGAGGCATCGTACCGGGGAGCAAGTCAATGGCACAGTCATATGGACGATGTGGTGGTAGGACCTCAGTCCTGGCTTTAGAGAACACCTCCTTTAATGCCAGGTAACATTCCGGAACCTCCGTGGACAAAGGAGGAGCTGTGGCAATATTGAGGCTACCGATCACATTAACTGTGCCTAGGCACTTAGACTGACAACTCTGACCCCAACATTTTATGTCTCTCTGGACCCAATCGACTACTGGGTTGTGCTCTGTTAGCCATGGAAACCCAAGGACGACAGGACATGAGGGTGATTCAATGATTTGAAATCTTATTGTCTCCTGGTGTAAAACTCCTACTTTCATACATATATCGACTGTATCGTGAGTGATATGTGGACATGCCAGGGGGTTACCATCTATGGCCTCCACCCTTAGAGGTCTTTCCCTGAGAACCAGTGGTATGAGGTTTTTGGCAGCAAACTTCTTATCCATAAAATTGCCTGAGGCCCCAGAGTCCAAAAACGCCTCAGTCTTGAGGTGAACCCCCTCCCAGGTTAGGGAGACCGGTAACAGAATCCTGGATTTTTTTTTCTCATTATCCACAAAGGAGGCACACAGAGAACCGATAACCTGGGTGTCTCCTGTTCTGAATCCCACTCTGCTATGTTCAGCCCTGCCAACCCTGGGTCTCTGAGGACATTGAAGGCGGAAGTGATCTGCCCCTGCACAATAAAAGCAGAGCCCCTTTTCTCTTCTGTGAGCTTTTTCTGCTTCAAATACCTGTCCTCCTATTTGCATGGGTTCAACGACCGGTAAATCTGTTTTTACATTCTCCGAACCACCTGATGTACTGGGGTGTCTGGGTAACGAGGGTAAAGGAGGCAAGACCCTTCTGGGTCTATCTCTGGGGTGTCTCCTTTCCCTGATTTGATCGTCCATGGCTATACAGAAATCTATCAGGTGGTCCAGACTTTCTGGTAATTTTAAGGGAGCCAGTTCAAACATAAAAGCCTCGTTCAAGCCTTCGGTAAAGGCTAAGGTTAAAACGTCGTTCGGCCAAAGTACTTCAGAAACCAAAGTCTTAAACTCTATGGCATAATCGGCGACCCTCTTATTACCTTGTTTGATGTGAAACAAGGACCTACCCGCATTGGTAGCCCTTCTAGAGGGATCAAAGGTACGTTTTAACTCAGAGGTAAAACCCTCATAGTCATAAATGATGGGTTTCTTATTTTCCCACAACGGCGTAGCCCACAATAAAGCTTTTTCTGTTAAATGATTAATCAGATATCCTACTTTGGCTTTATCAGACATACAAGAACCTGGATCGTTCTCAAACAAAATCTCGAGTTGAGTCAAAAACCCCCGACATAGGCTTGGTGTACCATCATAGCGTAGGGGTGCCTTCATACTAAGCCTATGTCCTTCAGGGGGGACGGGACTGACCCTAGTAACACTGGATCTGGAGGTTTGTGATACCTGTATTGGACCGATTTAACAGGGTTTGCAGAGCGAGAGAAATCTGGTCCATCCTATGGTCTTGTTTCCTCTTGTCTGGCTGCGATACGTGCCAGCTGGTTAGAGAGGTCTGCGGGATCCATTGGCCCTGACGTAATGTCACGGATCCCTCTGATTACCAGAAGTGTGGTCCCTTTACGCAGACCGCTCTCTACCCTTTCCGATCCTTGAATGGTCGGCGAAACTAGAAAGACAATTAACCAGACAATAGATAGACAAGGGGTAACACCAGACAGAGGTATGGAATAGATGTACGATCAATCCTTCTGACTACAAGATATATAATCTCTTTCTGTAGCTCCCTTTCTACTCTTCCGATCCTTGAATGGTCGGCAAAGCTATGTAGACAATGAAGCAGGTAACAGACAAAGAAAGGGAAATACCAGACAGGGGTACAGAACATATCACAAGTCCTCCCTAGGACTTTAGTAATAGCAGAGGTAATCTGATGCGTGCTTAGGATGCCACATAGACTGACCTCGGTACCAACGTTAAGGGCAGAACCTAGAGCAGAGTAAATGCCAATACCAGGGGTCATACACAGGAGGGTTCGTTTGCCAATGCCAAGGTCATACACAGGAGGGTTCGTTTGCCAATGCCAAGGGTCATACACAGGAGGGTTCGTTTGCCAATGCCAAGGGTCATACACAGGAGGGTTCGTTTGCCAATGCCAAGGGTCATACACAGGAGATAGCCAAAAATCACAAGAGCTCTGCGGGAGGTGAATACCACGTCAGGGCACCGGTGTATGGGAGAGACTGGGTTTTAAACCCGGCGGCGTCCGCGTCACAGCGCCAGGCCCCGGCCCCTCGGCGCCCACGTGAGCGGCCCGGAAGCGCTTACTATCGGCGCCTGGCCAGCGAGCAGCGAGGAAGCTGCTGCCAGGCGCCCATCCCCTGAGCCACCGTGACATATACACTACCTGGCCAAAAAAAGTCGCCACCTACCGTACAAGCCTGTTATGATTTTTTTTAAGTTGCTCAAGTCTGGGTTCAGCAATGTTATACGCCCAAAAAATGAGGTCACGTGACTCCCTGAATATATACCGAATGAGCAGGTTTTTTCTCCAATGGGCTTTTTCTTCCTTGATGGCACAGCGGGCATATTCCAAGATGGCAATGCCAGGATTCATCGGGTTCAAACTGTGCAAGAGTGGTTCAGGGAGCATGAGACATCATTTTCACACATGGATTGACCACCGCACAGTCCAGACCTTAACCCCATTGAGAATCTTTGGGATAATGTGCTGGAGAAGACTTTACGCAGCGCCGCGACTCTCCCATCATCAATACAAGATCTTGGCCACAAATTAATGCCACTCTGGATGCAAATAAGTGCTGTGACATTGCATGAGCTTATCCAAACGATGCTCCGGCGAATGCGTGCCGCAATCACAGCAAAAGGCAACACAGCCAAATACTAGAATGTGTGACTTGCTTTTTTTGGCCAGGCAGTGTAGGGCATTTTAAAGGGCTGTTATATATATTTATATTTTTTGGTGGGTGTGGGGGTTCCAAAACAATTATTTGGGCATAAATGTCAGTTTTTTCCCTTTTCGGGGAATTCACTGCTTAAACTAGACCCCCACCAGTATTTAAAACCATTTAATTCCCGTGAAAGTCGCTGGGGATTCCGTGTAAGGCGTGTAGCTAATTATTACTTTGTATTAGTTTTATTTTAAAACACACTGCTCTCCGTATAACACGAGTGAATCTGTACAGGCGTAAACTTGTTTTCTCTGACAAGACGCATTAATTCCGTACATCTGTTTCAGCGGCGTTCTACGTATTTACTTTTGTACTGACACAGATATAAAATAAATATAAGACTGCTGGGTTTCTCATGCAGAACATATCAGTATTTTAGGCACCTTGCGAATGAGAGCTTCAAAACCCATGTCTGAGCCCCGGCATCATGCTGCTTACTCATGAGGTAAGTCAGCGTGAGTCAAACATGTACAAGCAAACCGCATCAAGGACCGCAAACGGTCTGAAATCAAACAATAGTTCTTGAAATCTGCCTCACCAGACGTTGTTTTTTCACTGCGTGTAATGTTTTATTTTTAGTATCAAAATCTTTGAATTACTGAAAGCAAACCTGATGCCTTATGTTACCAGCTATGGGACTTGCACTCATAGATACGCTTTTTTGTGGTTTTTCTCGTATTTTGTCGTTTGTTTGTTCGTAAATTCCTTGGTCTCATATTGAGTTTAAAGGTTCAACCTTGAGTCATATAAGAAAAAGGAATCCACTTCCCCCAAGAGGCTGAAACCATTTCCCAAGGCTGCCATATGGCTTGTGCTACGAGATCCACTCAGCATTTGGATTTTATTTGGCTAATCTTATCTGGTAGACTGAAGTGGAAATTAATCCATCCCCTAGCATTCCGGGTTTGGTCATCACTGAATTATTAAATGGCATCATAGAGCAGCATATAGCAAAGGAATAGAATGAAAGCATGTTATGGCTTATGGAGTGTCCAATGCTTCAATACATACACAGGACAAGGGGTCATCCATTTAGACTGGAAGAAAGAAAATTTAGCTTAAAGCATAGGAAGGGTTTTTTACGGTGAGAACAATAAAGCTGTGGAATTCTCTGCCTGTTGAGGTGGTTGGGTCAGAGTCTGTACAGACTTTTAAAAAACGACTGGATGACTTCCTGCAGACACAGAATATTAAGGGTTATAATATTTAATATGTGGGTAAAAGCTTCTTGATCCAAGGAGAAATCTGACGCCATTCTGGGGTCAAGAAGGAATTTTTTCCCAGTATGTTGCATATTGGCAAGCATTCAGACTGGGTTTTTTGCCTTCTTTTGGATCAACAGCAGTAGGTTATGTGGGAGAGGCTGAACCCGATGGACGCATGTCTTTTTTCAGCATATATAACTATGTAACTATGTAACTATGTAATACATGCAATGTGTTATGGAGTGTCCAATGCTTCAATACATGCAATGTGTTATGGAGTGTCCAATGCTTCAATACATGCAATGTGTTATGGAGTGTCCAATGCTTCAATACATGCAATGTTGTATGGACTGTCCATTGTTTCAATGCATGCAATGTTATATGGACTGTCCAATGTTTCAATGCATGCAATGTTATATGGACTGTCCAATGTTTCAATGCATGCAATGTGTTATGGACTGTCCAATGCTTCAATGCATGCAATGTGTTATGGCTTGTCTGTTGCACCAATGCATTCTCGAACCCAGGACATACTTGAAAACGAGAAAAATCTCAATGTATCCTTCCTGGTAAAATCCTTTTCAAATAAATTCAATGTATTCCGGAGTGTCCAATATATCAAAACATATAGGGCCCTATTACATTCTTCACGCAAAAATGCACGGTAAACGCGTGAATTTTTGCGCGAAGCGTCAAACGCTAATGCGCGTAAATCAACGCTGGTATTACAATCGTCGCGCATTTTTTCATCCGTCAAAAAATAACGCACGTAAAACGGACACGCAAAAACACGCGCGCAGTAACGTTGTGCACAGAAATCGGTGTGCGGACTGTTTTTTTCACGCGATTCAGCCATTCAGAATTAAGAACCACAATTGTCTCACGTTAAGTTTTTGCATCCTGTCAAAGTCAATCTGCGCATATATGCTGTATTAAAAAAAACACACACAACTACTCAAATTTATTGTTTGGGTATGTGTAGAATGTGTAACTATACTTTGCTGTATTTTTTTTTTTTGGGCTGGTGTATTTGGGTTCGGCCAGGACGTTCAGATTTGCCGTTACCACAAGCTTTTAAAAGGCGTTAAATTTTGCGCATAGATTGTAATACCATCCGCGTACCAGCGCACAAAAGCATTTGCGCTCACAATGTTAAGTATAGGACGCGCGCAGTACATTGCGCTCGCGCAGGGTTCGCGCAGGTTCACCCGCGATAGACGTTAATGCACATTTTTTGCGCGGACATTGTAATACAACGTTTTGCGCAAAGGGTTTTGCCCTCGCTTTAATGCGTTTTTGCGCACGCGTTAACGTTTGCGCGAAGAATGTAATAGGGCCCACAATGTTTTATGGAGTGTCCACTGCATTGATGGTTTCAAGAACTTATGGAGTGTCCAGTGCCTCAATACATGCAATGTCTTATGAAGTGTTCAATGCACATTGCATGCAGTTTCTTCTGGGCACTCCCAGTGCATCAATGTGTGCAATATCTTATGGACTATCCAATTTATCACTGCATGCTACAATTCAATACAAATAATTTGTAAGGCCGTTCTTCCCCCTCCTGGGGAATCTTAGGGGGCTGATTCAGCCCTACAAATGCCGTAGCTTAGTCCTGCCTAGAAGCTGAGCACCATGCTCAAGTTCCCAGCTTTCCGGACCTTCACGAGTCAAATGTATCCAATGACTCACAGCATTACAAGCCATTGGACTGCCTGCCTCCCCTTGGTCATATGACATGCTGCAGGTTACAGAAAGCTGCAGCATGTCACATACGAACAGAGCAGAGACTTTCCGGCACTAGGAAGGATGTAGGTTTAACCATAACTGAAGCATTAAAACAGGAGGGGACACTTATGGCATCAGGAGGGGTTAATATTTAACCCTCCCCTTCCCCCTCCAATCCCATTTTAACCCTACAGTATCTCTTTAAATTGGTGTAAAGTAAATAGTATCTTTAATATTTATTGTCGATTATTTTTTAAAGTTAACCATATAAACAAAGTTTGCCATTTTCAAAGCACACGGATTCCAAGTTCAACTTGAAAAATATGTTTAATATAACATTCTGACATTGAAATCACCAACGAGGTGCACAAGTATTGTCAATGTGTTATGATAGAATATTAAATAAATGAAATAACAGAAAAATATATATTAGTATAAAAACTAGCAGCCATTCACTCCTTGTAGAAAGCATTGTGTATGTATGTGACAACATTACCTGTACGTTGTTTGTATCCCCTGAACCATTTAGCATTCTTCATGTTGCACAGTTGCCGTTTCCTTTGGGAAGATCATGCCAGTGAGTCACTGTTAAATCATTGAGCGTAACTGGATACAACCTTGCAACAATGTATCCAGAAGCCAACTGAAACCCCATTAGTATTAGATGTGAATAGATCAGCCTCTAAATTTGTACACCTTCGGGATGCAAGACACATGAACCTTAACAAGAGCAGTGTTTAGTATTTTCACTTTAATATTTATGATTTATATAACAGAGACTCAGGCCATATTTTGTGGCAACTCAAAACAGAACAATTCTGATGCGTAACGTAGAAGTCCATGTTCGCTGGCGTGCTTATCTGAATGGATGGACTTTTCGTGGTCAAGGTCTTGCTTGCTATCCAACAGTAGATGAGCTAGAAAACAAGCATATTACATTTACGTAAGGCGTGTGATTTAGACCTTAATTGGCAGCACCATGTCTATCAAACAAAGCTATAATATATTGATTATAAAACAAAATCATTTAAAGTCTGACAGTCTAACAATGACATTCTGATTATAGAACATATTTATATAATTGTATATTGTACCCATTTATTTATAGTTATATAAGTGCACAATACACCAAGGGGAGAGCACTCCATTACACAAGCTACACCATGAAAGAGCTCATAAAATTTAAAGACACTCACTCTTTTCAATGATTTATTAAGCTTTTATATTTTTTCCAAATTTTTCCTCAACCTGACTAGGTAATAAATAATGGGAGGTTTAGTTTACAAAATATAATCATGTTTTGCTTAAACCTGTCACGGCGTCAATGTATCCCCATCTCCAATGCTACCCATCTGGTTTATTTTGTATATATATATATATATATAAACGAAATCTCAGGATGAACCAGCACAGACACTCCATCAAGAACCACCAGGAAAATACATATTGTACCCCAGTGGGACATCAATTCAATCTGATAGGCCACTCCATCCAAAACCTCAAAATTAAAATCCTCAAAGGACATTTTAAAGACCTCCGTGAACGCAAAACATATGAAATGAAAATGATCACATATTTTAACACTATAAATGCTGGACTCCATGTCGATTCTGGATTTTTAATACATTATCATAACGTCACATAACATTCAAAATTCTGGCTGATGTTTTGTTTTTTCTTGGTTTCCTTCTTTCCGTTCTTTTTTCTTCATGTCTCTGTCAGCCTTCACTGTTTTGTGTTTCTGTTTTTTTTCTTTTTCCTTTTTTCGCCTTTTTTCATTCTAGGTCGTATGATCTTATCTCTGTTGTTTTATTATGGGCCCAAGATCCCTCATGCATTTATTTTCCCATTTTGAACATATTTTAACTCTCACTGTTTTACGACATCTAATACCCCCACCCATATGACCCTTAATGTCCTAATGTTCAATTCTAGGAACTGATCTTTAAGCATCCAGACCTGAGGAAGAGAGGATATACTCTCAAATGTTTGTCTTTTAAATGTAATGTTAGTCCAATAAAAAAAGGTATCACTTCGTACTGCTATATATATATACACACATATGGATTTCCTGCTAGGATTACAAACAGTTGGGAAATGAGGGATGTGACAGGGCTGACATGCTGGGATACTCTGCACAACTCTAGTGAAGGGCATGCTGGGATACGCTGTGCAGGGCAATATATATATATATATATATATATATACCGAAATGCTATGCACTCTTGCTTAGATTTTAGACGGTTGCTCGGTGCCTGTTGTCTGGCTTCTCGAAATGTAGAAAACTGCAGAAATGACGGCGGCACTCCAAGTCTGTTAACTGGTTGTTTTATTAATCCATAAGGTCAACGTTTCAATCCCAGTTCAGGATTTTCATCAGGACATGTATCCTTGCTGCATATGGGGAGTGTAGCACAGGAGCTCTGGGATGCAGTTCTTTGAATTGCTGTGATTTGCAAGTGGCTTCTGCAATAATAAACTTTATTAAGTATAGCGTGGAGGCTTTTTATCTAAATTTTTTGCCCTACACCACAACCCAAGTAAGTACTGAATTGCCCTACGGGTCCAAGCATCCACTGCAACTGGTCATGCCTAGCTCCTAGCTGATGGGAGTCCATTAAACCCGAAACAACTCTGTCCTACGAGCGGCTTTGAC
Organism: Leptobrachium leishanense; assembly: GCA_009667805.1. Classification (NCBI taxonomy): domain Eukaryota; kingdom Metazoa; phylum Chordata; class Amphibia; order Anura; family Megophryidae; genus Leptobrachium; species Leptobrachium leishanense. Next base: position 372,119,746 of record CM019065.1, read on the forward strand.
CAGTTGCATAAACCTGATCTCAGCTAAAAAAAAAGCCATCTAGTATGACATGGTATTGATTTTAGGGTTCTGTGTAAAAACAGACCCAGGATGCAAAAAAGTGAGACAGATGTCATTTGCATGTCTTACCCAGAGTTCCTTGCTGCATATGGGGAATGTAGCACAGGAGCTCTGGGATGCAGTTCTTTGAATTGCTGTGATGTGCAAATGGCTTCTGCAATAATATACTTTATTAAGTATAACGTAGAGGCTTTTTATCTCCTTTTTTTCCCTCCACCACAACCCAAGTAAGTACTATAATCTTGCAGAACGTAAGGCAGCATTTCCAAGACGCAAAATAACATTCAACCTACGTTATCCTATTTTATTGTTGCTAATTTGGCCCCAATAATGAGATTCTGTGGCTTTTCACTGTATTGTTTGTTTGTTGAGTAGACTCCATTACTCAGTTGTTACATATATAAAATATATGATAATTTTCCTATTTTCTGTGTTACTCCCGGGTACAAAAAAAATAAAATTAACAATTAGACTCATGCAATGTCTAACTCATCGCACATCGGTGAGAAATGTAAAAAAAATTGGACATTATTAACACTTGACCCTCTCGCATTGTCGAGCATTGCAAAATAAGTGCATATTTTGGAATCAATCAAATTACTTTCCACATGAAACAATCTGTTGATGAGAGAAGTGAGCGTTGTGCTGCGAGTTTATTTTATTCCGTTACTCGCCGCGCTGACAGATTTAAATTAAATATATTTCGGGAAAAAAAATGGATACGGCGAGGGGGTCAGGTAAGAAAATGCCCTCGCCATTTATTTAATTAGTACACGTAGAAGCGTTTGTTGTAAGATAACAAAAGGGGGGAAAAAATAAGAGAGAAAGAAATTGGTGTGATGCGACCAAAGTATGTATTCTTTGAAAGCTTTGTGCCCAGTGTAGCAAGAAATGGTTTTGCATGACAGTACACATGTAAATGTCAATGCATATGTCATTTACGATATGTGAGGCTGGTGTGCAAGAGACTCCGCAATCACGCCGTAAAGAAGCGTACGCTTAACATCAAATATGCTCCGGGAAACTGCAAGCAGTCTTTTTTTTTGTAGATAAATAATGACATGATCAGTGCACAAAACTGCAATTTTTCAGACTGCACTATCTACGGGACGCGCGATCTACGTTGCCGGAACAGGGGATGTTCATTATCACGCCACAGAAGTACCAGATATATAATCCAGTGGCGAGCGGAATACTGATTTAAGCCATTGAAATCCAGTAACGGCAACAAATTTACCTACAGACAGGAGATGCATGGAAGCAATAAATGAATTATACAAGTCTTACACATGCAATCTGATTATTCTGACCAAAGTGTTAATTGGATCCTAACTGCCAGATCTGATATCTGCAGTCTCGCAGTGAAAAACCTTTCAAAGTGATGAACTGTAATTCGCCAAGCTGCTTGAAGCACTTGTAATTTACTGCATGTCATGCTATGAAGAGCCTGACCTAATGGACTTTGCATTACCTGTAATACTAGAAACCTTTTCAGTGAAAGGAGTGAGGCGAAAGCAATAGCGAAATGAAAAAAAAAAGGAAAGAAAAAAAACGACGATAAATCCATTGATAAACTGAAGGGCGAGAGACGTATCTGCCGCAGAGCGACGATGGGCAAAATGAGTGCGTTCTAAGGAAAAAATCAAGAGATGGCAGATACCTTAAATGCAGCTGATAACACAAGTTGTGTCACACATTGTCAAGACAGTGGTCTAGGTTCACAGACCTGTAGACCTCATTATCATAAAACTAATGTACGAATCACCTTCCTTGTTTCATATTTAGGGTTTTGACCGTAGGCGTCCACAACCCATATGTGAGGGTGTGTAAACGTGTTACATTTATTAGTTACACACTGTGGATGACCACAAACTGTTAAACTTCATGTTCTTTATCAGGAACCGCATAATGGAAACCCAAAAAGTGTGGACGTGGACCTCAGAGGTCAAAAGCATGAGCAGTCCACCCATCGTGCACAAACATCTGTACATGTCTATGAAGTCAAGCATATGTTGCGCCCAAACAACAATCCACCAGCCGGCGTGGACACGCTTCCAATTCCAGAATACTGTACATGTCTATGAAGTCAAGCATATGTTACGCCCACAAAAAAATCCACCAGTCGGCGTGGACACGCTTCCAATTCCAGAATACTGTACATGTCTATGAAGTCAAGCATATGTTGCGCCCACAAAAAAATCCACCATTCGGCTTGGACACGCTTCCAATTCCAGAATACTGTACATGTCTATGAAGTCAAGCATATGTTGCGCCCAGCAAAAAATGCACCAGTCGACGTGGACACGCTTCCAATTCCAGAATACTGTACATGTCTATGGTTGTTAATTCTGAAGAATTCCGATAACAAAGAAACATATTCTAAGGGGATTGTTAGTTCAGGATGGTATGGCACAAATGAGGAAAGATTTGGGTTATCTTTGGATGGTCTAAAATTATCAGTCTCCACCACCCATTGGCCAGACTCCAGTTGGCCTCTACTCTATGTAACCCACAAGTCTCACTTGTTTGCACTCCGTTTCCTTGCAGTTGTTTGGAAACATTCACAGTTTTTAATCTCCTGTTTACTTGATACGGGAAGGCCTTAAGCTATAGCAGTGGTTCCCATCCCTGGTCGTCAGATACCCCTACTAAACCAGGTTTTCCAGATATCTGAAGCACAGCACTGGTGATAAGTTTTGCTGCGCAGTGATTGCAGGATTCAATCTGCGTTTCCCCAAGGGAATCCTTAAAATCTAGCTTTTTATGGGGAACTTAAGGACAGGGTTGTAAACCAGTGATCTAAATGATCGTCTTGCATTTTTTCCACCTCTCCTAAGAG